>JAAAKO020020604.1:0-15140 GCA_010015015.2 Bolitophila cinerea | reverse complement strand
CCGGGCTCTGACAAATTATCTTTTGCAAATCGGTGGAGCATTTTAAAATATATTACAGTATATTTATCATATTTATTAATAAAAAAAAAAAAAATTAAAAATATCAAAAAAAGCTTTAAAACTAACGCAATCTTTGGAAGAGTTCAACTTCAAAACAATCACTGATTCTTATACAACATTATTATAAGTCATATTTTAATTATTCTGCGTACTATTTTGTCAGCACAATATTTCTGTCTAGAGCAAAATAAATGTCTCTGTAGAAGTTTTTTCTAAAATTAATAAAAGTTTTTTGAGAGGTTATTTTAAATAAGTTGAATATATAGTATATGGAAATATGGAATAGAATATGAACATGCACTCTAATTAGGTATGTAGTAGCTGAGGCTATGTTTAGTTAGGGGTCACGTCAGTTCAAACCCATGTATGGCATATGTATTTAAAAAAATCATGTGTTTAAATTTGATCTATGTTTACGGTCCTTTTGGCAATACAAGAGGGATGTAAAAATTGCTAAGATGCTGAGGTTTGATCGTAACTCTTTCAAAAATACATCAATTGACCCCACAACAAATGTCATGATATACTACTGGTATACAGAGCTTGAACGAGACGGCTAAGAGAAGTAACCATATTCTAATTCAAATCAAGCAGCGTTAGTATCTTTTTTAATATACATATGTTATGTATATATAAACATGTTACGTGACATATGTATGATTTATTTATAATCAAATGTGGTAAATAAAGAGGCGAACATTATGATCGAACACATAAAATTGGTGAACCCATTATGCCTCCCCAAATGATTATATTCTAAACATGAGATCATACGTGGCTGAACCATTTAAACAAAGCATCTATGAAATAGACTAACGTTCAAATGATTTCATTATTAATCTGAAAAACAAGAGCCACGAATTTTTAGTATTTAAACTTTAAATTGTTGGACTTACAAAATGGTACTCAGAAAAAAAATAAAATGTGTGTAATTTTCATTTTTTTTAATATAAAAGTAGTTTTAAATAAATAAGGAGTTTATTGTTACAGTTGCTTTAAAATTTTAAAACGATCGGTTAACTCGTTTTAAAATTATGTTTTCCATAAACGTTAGAAATGCAGTGTTATTTTTTTTAAATTTTGGATTACAAAATTCTAAATTATTATTACTAAATCCAAAATTTTGTTTGATTTTTAAAAACATTTTTATTTTAAAATAATTTTGTAAAACCGATAATTGTAAAACCGAATTTTGGTATTTGTTATTGACGTAAAACCCGACAAAACTAAAAAATGTATATATATAAATATTTTCAAAAAGATTTAAAAAAAGGTGTAAATTATATTGTTTAGATAGAGACTAGAGACTAGAGACAACACTTTTACAATATCAGTTATTATTAGCGTTTAATTCGTCCTTCTCGTTCGTGCACACAAATATACTCTATATATATTAAATATTCTCCATTGGCACGATCATTTGCTATAACATATTAAGAAACCAGTGAAAGCTATTAATTCATAACTCATACACACATATATCCACGCGATGTGTGTGTGTGTGTGCTTAAAAAAACATGTGTATTTGTAACTACTAACTACACACATACAAAATACGTATTATATGTACGAGTACATTGTACATCCGAGCCTAAGTAGAGGTATAAATAATAAATAATAACATATCGTGTGGCTACCGCGTATTACATTATGTAATTGAAATATTTTGCGGATTTTCAAATATTATATATATATATATATATATATACATATATCGTATTTTTGTATATGTTACTTATAATTCGTAGGTTTAAAATTTAACGCTCACCAAAAGAAAATGGTACTCTTTAAAATAAAATTATGCGGCTCAAAAAAAAAACGTGCAATACAAATCAAAATTGCGCACCATAAAGTAAATGAGTAGCATAAAAAACGTTGCGCTCCTATTTAAAAAGTAGGATATAGGCTATAGGCTTTAAGCCATTAGTATAGCAAGTTTACTAGACACTGGAAAAACTTATTTAAAGAGATATCGTAAACAGGTTTTGTTCATTGGGAAAACATATATTATGGCTATATATCTAAGTTGCAGCTTTTATGAGTACTGAGTTGTATTTTTTTTAAAAAGGTATCTTTACCTATGGGCCATAATATTAGGTAAATTTTAAAATGATTATTTTTTTAATCATTTTAAGTGAATTAAATATTTATTATATTGATATAAAAATAATATAAAATAATGGCACCATCTAATAATGACCGTCTATTCTCGCTCCTATACTTTATATTATTACTTTATTTAAATTATTTTTCTTGCCCACTACTATTCTCGCCACACTCTACCATAACACTTTTAATATTATTAGAATGCTGTTAAAACCAAGTTTCTATATTCAAAATTTCTCATTGAGAATATTTAAAATGTTCACCTAAATTCAATAACTACTATTTACCAAAATTGATTGGATATTAAATATTTAAATGGCCAAAACAGATATTTGCAATGGATATGCGACTGATCATTTATAAATTTAGGCTAAGCCAAATTCCAATAGAATATTTATGTATACGCAAAGACAATATGCAAGTTTTGGGGGCCACTGGCGGATTCTGGGCGGATCCAAGCGGTGGCATGGGGACATGTACCAGCCCCAGGAAAAAAATTATCAATTACATAGACCATGTAATTCTGTTTTAATTTTGTTTTCATGTATGGTACATACGGTTCGAATTCCGGCTATGATCTTTACATATTGATTTTTTGTCTACTAATTTAATTAATAAAAAAATGTTTATTTTAAAATAAAAATAAATTCTAAGAAAATGAGAAAATGAGAATTATTCAGACATAAGTGAAGCTGAAGAATTCTCTATTTGGCAAAATATTCATTTCGTGTTGTTGTCCAGGTTTGTTGGCTTTATATGGAAGTTGAGATTATTCAGGTTTTTTGGCCTAAGAAACTTTAGAACCTGAATAAAATCTTGAAATGTTTTTTTGTCAGATTCTTTGGTAAAATGCACGGAAATGTGTGCTTATGTTTACAGAATATTTTATTAATAACAATTGAAAATTATTGATAAATGATAAATAAATATAAATATGAAAATCACAGTCTAGTCCCTAAATCCTGTGACAATAATCCAAGACTTGTGAGAAGCCTTTTGATATATATAATATAAATTGTTTTTATGTTGAGGATCGTTATCAAATTTTATCAGCGCCAACTATGCATAGACAGTAAATATTTAATTTAAATAAGCTTTCTTGGTATTTCAATGCACATTTCTTGTAGGCAAAAACATATTGAAGAGCCCAGAATTAAATTATGGGATACAAGGTTGGTGCTTTTGCGTAATAAATAATTGGTAAAGAAAAAAAAAATTGGTTAGCGCTAGCTTTGTAACCTAATATATAACTATACTTATTTAATATCTAATTTTCTGTATAAAAGAATAAACGCTATGTTCGTATTATGTCGTCCTAAAATAAAGAACAGAGTCTCTTTAATAAAATCTATCAGACAAACCAATTAAACACCGCTAAATAGCTATAAATACCTTGCAATACCTTGTTTACAGGGTGAGCATTTTAGCAATCAACATAATAAACACTGTTATATTTATATTATACGAAAACGCAAATAACTATTATGATTTGTAGAATTTATTATCGAAATATTGCACATAAATAAATATCTATTACTTATAACTTATTACTTATAATGTATGCTCACTTTGCTGCCTCCACCGCGGCCGCCGCGCCTCACCCTGTACACATTAAACAACCGACATATATATACATACACCCATACTAACCTGAGCTATAAATCATTTGTTATATAACAATTTTATATCTTAGCTCGGATCGTTTGAACATGTTATTTTGCTTGGGAATCTCAAATGTCAAATGTCGTGTCTGTTCTGTGTGTTATGGTGATGCGCTCGCGAAGAAGATTTCTTATGAATTTATAGATCAAAGGTTATGGATATACAAGCCATCTATATATATATATATATATAAATTTTGTGGTTTGGTTCCCATACTTTCTTTTCGGCATATATATATATACTGATGCTGAGATTTTGCCTGATTCCGAGCATAAGACAGACGATCGGGTTCGTTGCAAATCTTAATCTTTTATGTGTATCTCTTGCCGGATTGTTTGATGTACACACGCCACTCGTGCGGGACTATTTATGGCCACAAAACGCGTATAGTATTTTAATTGCGAACTCTGCCCGATCGTCCAATCAGATATACTATAAAGTATAGACTATAGACTATAGAGGTAAATGCTCGCACGCTAAGATAATTATATTATCTAATTGTTCACTTATGCGTGTACTAAAAACAAATGCGTATATATTTAATTATATATCGCGTGTATGTGGGAATTATTATATTGCGTGAAGAATCGCGCACACATACATACACAAATAGAATTCGAACGCATCGGGACCTTGAGGTGAGGTGCTGTATCTATACTATATATATGTGTGTGTGTGTGTGTGTGATGAGACTGGTTACATGTATCGTCTTTACTCTTAACGGTTCCGTTTGTGCGGATTTTGATGCCTTTTTCTAAGTATATGTTTTGTATATGTATGTGTGCGTGTGAGCGCTACTTTTGATCCATTACCTGGCGCAGCATATTGCTTGGAGAAGCGCGGACGCTTGGCGGTGAGCTCAGAGTCAGAGTCTTATACTTTTCCTTTTGTTGCACGAACGATGATGTAACAAGAGTTATTTAGCATCAATTTTTGTTTGTCAGTGTGTGTGTGTGTGTGTGTGTGTGCGTCTGCAAGCAAGTTGTTGTTATCGCTAAGCTTTTAAAAGGTCTCGTGTTTTGCCGTAATTGATGAGACGAGCGCGCACAGACTGATTGATGAAAGTCTTCATAATTACACATTTCGCGTTTATATATTTTGTTGTATGGATAAGATCTAAGCTCAGTAGTCGAGCGCTCGGATTTATGAAATTGATATTTGGTTAAATTAAGTGTTTATAAATATAGGATTCCGATTTTTTTTGCACTTTTAAATTGTTTGATATTTTTTTTCATTCTATTTGGAACCTTCAGATGTTCGTTATTATATGCTGAATTAATTATAACCTTTTAAATTCAATAAATTTATTATTATCAATTTTATAAGAATGTATGTCATGCCCTTGTCTACATTTTATTATTTTTTTCTATTTCGAAGATCGTACCGCCAGCGTATTTTTTGTCTACATTTATTTCACGACAAATTATAATTTATTCGTCATCAGCCAGACGTCGGAATTATTTATCGTAGGTTTTGAAATATTTTAGCATCACTTTTGTTTTCTGAAAGCGTTATAAGGGCGGAATATGCGGAATTTATATTTTATTGTTTTTTTTTATAAATGCTCGGACTCTCGGATCTCTGTATTCATTGGTGTCAGAAATTAGTAATTTTATTATTATTATATTTGCTATTGAGAATTACATGTTTGCGTAAAATTCTTAGGCTATTTTATTTTATAATATATATTTTTATATTTATGACGTAATAATTCGATTAAAAATAAATGATTTGAAACCGAAGTGAAACTAGGAACTGGGACATCTCCAATAACCTGAAAGCGGTTCTAGAACCATTAAAATATTTAAGGGCCCGCCGAGAACCAAAATTGGTACCCAATTCAAATAGTTATTGAAACTGTGCAAGCAGAATTTATTTTCAATCTCATCGGGATCTCCATTAAGTTGGATGAGCTGCCATCGTTCGGTTGTGTTGAGCCGGTTAGGATGAGTTAAAAAGCAAGCATCGTTAGCGTATTCAAGGTGTTGTAAGGTGTCGTTTACAAGCAGTATTGAATTCTGACACTATTAGTACGTATCCTACAAGGATCATACCATATCCTTGTTCACGACAAGAACTTGCCGTTAAATAAGAACAATAAACTCCGGCATAATTCTCCTTCATGATGCTGATCCTAAATGTCCGGTTAAGGCGAGTGAATATTCTACTCCCCAATATAACACCTGTGCGTGGTTTCTTGAAACAGGTTTACACTTAAAGAGGTTTTGCGCTGTCATTAAAAAGCCTCGATGTAACTTGCTTTCGCAAATTAAATAGAAGCAAATAGAGACAAGAGCTTGCTTCTTTGAAACTATCTAGAAGCAACAAAGATTGAAGACTTTAAAAAATAATGCAATGCATCTTGTACATATTTTTTTAGTATTTATTTTTTAATGTCTCCGCATCTGAAACGAAGTCAGACATAATTTTATTTTTATACTATACAAATCTGAAAAATCACATAACTTGAATTCAAATCACAAATCCCCAAATCCTGTCGCTTGCTTTTAAAATACGCTATCCGTTCTGCCAATAATATACTGGAGAATTTATTTACCGTGGATCGCGTGATACTTTAAGGTATAACGGCAGAAATTCCCAAGAGCTCCCGACTACTACTGAAAAACTCACTCTCTCATCCGTTTTAAAAATATGCTTCGAGTATAAGTTTCACTTTTTGGAGTAGTGACTTTGTGTCTTTGCATCAGAAGAATTTGCGTGCTTCTTACAAGGCTATACCCCGAAGTCATCGAAGCAACGAACACAATACGGTCACTACTTACTTCTAAGTGTGAAACTTAACCTCACAAGTGCTTCCAAAACATAATCAAGGGTAACATTTGGAACCTGCATTCACAAGTTTCTTAAAAGCAATATCGAGGTAGAACTTCCAAAAATCTATAAAATTAAACTTTCTGGAAGCCAAAGGGTTTGTAGGACACTATATCAGTATATCAATATTATGTAGAAGTTTTTTTTGTTGAGGTTCTGAATGTTTATTTTAATTTAAATAAATTTAGTTTTACAGGGGAAACTTTTTGACAGTTATTCTAAAAATGGCATCGGAAAACTTTTCAGTTTCGATGATAAGTGAAATGTTTCGCCTAACAGCAAAAAGAGTTGCGGTTCATTTTCTGTTTCACTATTCGGCATCGGCTAAAAATGATAGAAGGCGTATACTTGTCAAAGTATCAATAATAGGAGGATAATGTTTCGATCAACTTTTTTTATATAATAAATTATCGTTTTTTTAGCCGATTTCAATTAGCAATAGTTTAGATGTTGGTAGATTAAAATTGATGTATGATATGATGTGTTTGATGATTTGATGTTTCAAAATCTAATGCCAGATGTCAGACATACATAATAGGATCTATTCGCTGTACGATTGTTGATCATTGTGAGCATCATTACTATACATAAGATTCCGACTTGTTTTTGGATAGTATTTTTTATCTCATCTGTACTTTTAACCAAATTTCAGTATTAATTCAGTATTAGTTAGTAAGGAAAATGATATTCCATAATCTCAGAGGTATAAAAAGTACTGTATACATATAAAACATAATACATGTACACGAGTGTCGAGTAATACACGTTTATTGAAAAGTGTGAGAAATCATCTGCCAAATGAACAACACGTTCGCATCTTAGGGCATTACTTAATCGTTCAATGATTAAATATATACATGCATATTGCATATATACGAGTGTCGACTGTCGACTGTCGAGTGTCGAGTATACCTTCTCATTCTCACAACGCGTGCATTTAACAACAACACTGTGAAAAACGACATAGTAAAATGTGTGTGTATGTGTATGTGTGTGTGATGCTTATGGTCGAGCGATGCGCACATGAAATCCGCGTGCGCATTACACAAAAATCAACGTTCGCATATGTCAAGGTAAATTATAATACAATATTCACTATTCATTCAGACATATGCAACTTGTTAACATTTACTGTGGCTGCTGTGGCTGAGTGCGCGCGCAGCATCTCCGTTTGGCGTCGCGGCGGCGGCGGCGTGCGGCAACGGCGCAATGCGATGTGCTGACAGACATAATAGAAAACTTATCTCTCTCAGTGTATGTGTTTTGTATGCATGTGTGTGTGTGTGTGTGAATTATTTATTGGTAACGCAGGCACCGCTAAGTATTTATGTGTGAATGTAAGAAAAACATGTTTTACCCTGAGTTGTTCGATTTGCCTCAAGTAATTTATATAAAGATACACTTTAAACTGTATACAAAGTGTTTAATCCAAACGAAGGTGTTGCGTTTTGCTAATATTTAATTTGAGTTAACAAGTAGGAAAAGTTAAAAGAAATCGAATGATTTTCTTTTTTATCGAACTGTATATAGTTTTTTTATTACTGAATGTTATCAGTATAGTTACATCAAAACAATCAAAAAAGGCTTATCGTTTATAAAAAGGGACCACCATAACAAAAAAAGTTGTGTTTTGATTATTATAAATTATGTGTAATATTAAAGTTCGATATGAATATAAATATATTTTTAAAACAATGCTTTCGGATAAAAAATAAGAATTAAGCATTTGTCAAATGAATTGAAGCATAAGGAAAACATTCACACTTCGGTTTCCTTCAAAAATTTAGCTTTTTTTGGTGAGTTATGGAACACTAAATGCAAAATATCGGTTGTCTGGTAGAGAATTTATAAATTCAATTTATCTCTGCTAAAATGCTTTGGTAGGAAAAAAAGATACTTAGAAACCTCCAACAGAATTGACACGACTCTCACGTCAAAAGGTTCTTTAGAAAACCAGATGAATTCAATGTAACCAAAAAAGATTGATTCTGTAATTTAATTGATTGGTAATTGGAGATAAGTTTAGCTAAAGTTGAAGAATGAATTCAATTTATTGCAAATTGCGGAGTGAGAAACAGTATCAAAAATTTTTGAAGAGTCGAGAAGGAGAAGAAAGGTAGACTGTTTCATATCAAGTTTACGGTACATATCATCAGTTTCTTTTAAGAGAGCAGTAGTTGTGCTGTGGAGCCGTCTAAATCCCCATTGGAACTCATTGAAGAGATTGTGTGTATCAAGATAATCACAAATTTGTTTTTTATTATGAAGAGCTAGGGGATACATTTGGAGACAAATAAAGACTGAGTGGAGCATTAGGAAATGAAGGCACTGATGATTTTAGAAAATTGTTAAACTGCTCATTACTAAACGGGGGAGGCTTATTGTTAGAATCCAGGACACCAAATGATTAAGATTTTTCCATAATGTACAAGGAGGAAGCTTATCAGTAAAAAGTGGAGCAAAGTGCTGTATCTTCGCATGACGGATTATTCGTGCAGCTTTATTACGTAGATTTTTAAGCACAGACCGACTGTTTTTCCAAATCCGTTTAGCTAAATCAGGCTCAATCAAAGCTATTTGAACACTTGAATTAAACCATTGTTGCAGTTTCTTTTTAATGTGTTTAGGTTTACTGACAACAAGTGAAGCGTGGCGATTTAAGAGACTAGGTGCAAGATCTTCAAACTCATTAACCATATAATCTAAATTAGAGGAATTATATATTATATAACATTCCACGGCATGGCTGATGCTTCATATCGTAGTTTAATAACATATATTAAATTAATTTGTCTTCTATAATTTGGAAGTACTGCACCGATTGGTGACGTACATAGATAGCGACAGATAAGAATATTATGTTTAGAAAGACTAGTGTCAATATGTGTATATGGCAGGATATTGCTCGGGTTACATGTAAGGGTCAAATCAATTCCAATACCACACATAACACCGAAACTAGTCCAATGCTCGTCTTCGTTTGACAATACGAGTGAATAAGTTTTCTAGTTTTTAACTGATTTGACAATTCACTTTGTTTTTAAAGGAACCGTTTATAAACTTGTAGGTTCAAGTACATAATGTGATTTCTCACTGAAGGGTGACAGGTGAAAAAATATCTATCGGTTTAAAAGTAGTTTCCATGTTTGGTAAAATTTATACGAATATATATTCAAAAACAAAAATGTCTATGCTAAGGCATGTAAAATCAGAGTTCCGTAATCGTCCATTGGGTGACAACAGGATGGATAAAACGGAACCAAACTCACTCTCCCCAAAAATTGATTTCAAATAGACGATTTTTACTTTTAGACACCTTCCTCTTCTTATAGATAATTTTGCGATGGAAAAAATATTTTTTTGTAATAAAGGCAACTTCCACTACTTCATCCCTAAACAATTTCGTAATGTCGGACAATTATGTCCTAATCACTATTGTACAAATGAAACGATTCATCAAATTTCGATTGGCCAACATAACTTAAAAAAACGAATTTATTTAGGATGAAGTAGTGGAAGTTGAATCGTCTATTTGAAATGATTTTTGGGTTCGGTATCAGACTGTAATATAAACAAGAGGCCTACTTCTGAGAAACAAAACTGTTTCACACCCATATACCATGCCTTTTTGCGCTGAAAATAATAGATTTGCATTATAATAATTATAAATCAAATTAGAGATAAGTGATTTTTTGTCTAAACGTTAAAATCGGTAGTCCGACAGAAGACCAATTTTCATTTAAGAATTAAATAACAAAATCAGAACACCCTAAAAGCAAAATGTAAAAAAAAAATTACGAGTGTTTTTTCGTAATAAATAAAATGCTCAGATGCCCATACTACCATATATTTTTTTGGGTCTAAGGTTGGGGATATATGAATAATAAAACAAGGAAAAGTATAAAAATATATCAAAAAATGCCTAACTGCTCAGTTTTTCTATTCCCATTATCTTTTTTTTAAGAATAGCAACAAGTTAATAAACTAAAAAAAAAACAATTTTTCCCCTATCACTTAAAGGTAACCGACTGGTTCAAGCCAACCGGTATAGACCAACTTGCCAAGTATTTGTTCTTTAACATTAATACCTAGTACCAATATGTACCTTAGCCTCAAAAAATATAACTTGGAGGAAAAATATAACGATGTACATTTTAATTTTTTTTTTAAAAAAAGAAGATTCATACACAGTTTAGTTGAAAACAAAATAGTGAATGATCAAGAAGTAAAACTTACTGAAAAACTTCCCACAAACTGATTTTAAGACATTTTTTGTGATTTTGATTTTCTAGATTTTGAATTCAGTTTTTTGGATTCAGGATTTCGTCACCAACAATAAAATCAATTTAATAAAAATATGAAATACTAATGAGAATGCATCAATTGCTTCAATCAATAAATATAACTTCACAATAGCACTAGATAATAATTAAAACAATTATCCAGTTCTTATTGAAAAAATGCAAAATAAATTGTAACTCTTGAGTTAACTCTACAAATTGTCTATCAAATCTAAAATGAGATAGGTTTTAAAAATATGTTTTCGTAAGCAGTGAACATACTAGTATGTTATTAAAATGTGTATGGATACGAAATTGTCTGTTGGTCAAATTGTTGTTATGTCAAATGAACGAACGGTTACACAACCGTTGTTATAATTATCAATTATCACAAAGAATATATTTAATTTAAACAGATTATTGAGATAGAAGTGAGTGAAGACTATTTTTATAAGAATTATAAATCTTTAAAAAAATGTCTTAGTTCTGACAGATAAAACAATGATAATCGCGTCCAAAAACTAATTATGGCTTAAAAAAAGATAAAAATTGGACACATTTTAATATTAAGAATGAATAAATATAAAATTTATACATATAGGATTGTGTTTAGATAAACCGTAGCACGTTCTCTTAAGATCTGGACACAAGGCGGTACACAACTCTAAGATCATATTACCAAGCGTTTAAACCAGTCGAGCAAACGAAAACATAAACGTCAGCGCGTCCTCGACACATATATTTGAATTACTTCTGCTCGTGCTCGCGACACGGTAGTATACTTTTCTTTATATATATATATATATATATATATATATATATTAATTTATTTATTTATTTATATAGAGTGTATAGTTGCAAAGGTGCGTAAAGTAGGAAAACACTAGACAAACGCGGTCTTAAACATTTGTGCAGCATTCCAATCCATTGAATCGAGCTGAAACAAGACTAAATAAAAACCGTTAAAACATATCTAAAAAAATGCACACACATGCTTATTATTTTGTCTTAACATGTTATGTTCATGTAACCGCCGCGATGTACGAGTAGACCAACTAAATAATACTATGTGTTAGTTAGCGTTACGTGTGTATCGCTAATTAGCCGTAATAATTTACTTTCATTTATTTTATTGAGTATACCATTTTTATTCTGTTTTAATTAATTATTATCTATTTTGTTTAATTGCTGTGGCTCTCTTGAGACACACACACACATACACATTTTTCATATATGTTCATTTACTATGTATATACTCAGAAATACGAGTCTAAGACTATAAATATGTATGACTTGCTCTTTATCTTTACTCGTGCAGGTACCGTGTACTCTGTACCGTGTACCGACACCAAGACTTTTACATTTATAATAATGAATATGTAATAGCTGTTAATGTTTATACCTGGTCGCGTGTACGCCGCATGATCGCGCTATTTATCGGTTTTAAGTATAGAAACAATAATACATTCTTATATATCTATTATACATTTATATATTATTTATATAGTATATACTTTGACTTACGAGTACTCGATGTTGAAAACTTGCGCAGAAATGCCAATACTGTTTGCATGTGTCTGTGGTCTTGCGAGGTGGCATGAATAATTAAGTATAGTGCGCGCGCGTTGCGATTTTGTGCGTTACTTTATATATATATATATGAAATAATAATAATAATAATATAGACATTTTGTTTAACCAATGTAGTTGAAGTGACAGCTTGTGAGTGAATCTGAATATATATATACATAAAACTATATAACTGCAACCTATTATTATACACGTAAACGGATACGCTGAAATAACATAATATAAATGGTGATTTTTGTGACTACTCGCGCAGTTTGACGGACTAATGCGGCAGCGAGATGCTTTGAAATTCCAACGCTTCAGTGTAAATCGTAAGTTGATATTTTTTTTTATTTATTTAAATTTGTCGAAAATAAATATAATAGTCACTTTTGCTTTCTTTCCGCATTTTATTTTTGTTTTGAGATTTTATTTTAATTTAATGGCAATAAAAATCGGATTACGTAACATTTCCTAAATTCGGTTATTGGTTTTTGAACTCTTTAATATTATTATAATGTATGTATACTTTATATACACACATACATATATATATATATGTTTTGAATATATATATATACAGTTAACACAGATTAAAATTAAGCAGGTCGTGATTATATTTATTGATATGTTTTTGGTTTTGTTTTTTACTTAGTGCGAAATGATGAATTTATATCAACATTTTGAACAACACCGTTAAATTAATTAAGGATCCCCAAAGTCAAAAATTAAAATCAGGAAAACGGATAACGAAGTTGTTTGCGAATGAAAAAATCCTTTTTCTAAATAGTTCAGAAAAAAAGGTTTTATGCTTCAAACAAACATAATGTCCATGGATCGTATCCTTACACGCATATCATGTTTTATTTATTGGTCTTGTGGAATGACAAGGATCGATCGATTTGTCGATCTTCAAGATTTAGTCAAAGAAAAATTTCATTATTCACTATAGATATAAAAATATAGTTAATAGTGTATTTCTAAGTATGTTAAACCATAATTAATTGCTAAGTTTGCTACAATATTATTCAATCAATATATATGATTCATCTATATATTGTGTTGATAGCGATGAGCTAATAATCATAATTAAATTAAATTGAGGTTAATACCTGTTAAAATGTGGGTATACAGTCTATTTCGTCTTTCAAAGTGGCATATGTCGCATAAATGGCGTAACATAGAGTTACCGTTATGGTTATTAGTGGAATTTTGTTGAATTCTCAACAAAAAAGACTCAAGAACGTACCTTATAATTTACATTCATAATTTATCTGAATATTTGGACATTTATAAATGTTCTTGTGCGATGCATTATTTCACTGTAAATAGCACAATATTACATATTTTTTATATTTTATTTTCATACATATGTAGCACTAATATAATAAATATAAACAATTAAAAAAATCCATATAGTTTAATTTTTTTAAAATATATTGCAGTCAAACAGAAAATAACACTCTCTTAAATTTCTGCGGGATGTTTATTATGACATTGATGTTGTATTGTCCATGTTCATGTTAAAAATATGTTTTAATAAAAAAAACTTTTTTTTTAATTTTTTATGCCTAAAAACATTTTTATTTTATTTGAAAGTTCTTTTCTATTTTCTAAATCAATTTAATCAAATTTTAAAGAAAATCGTTTTTCAAGTTTATCTTTTCAAAAAAAACGTAACACGTCATTTTAGCCGAAACGTTAAACCAAAAATCTCGATAACTAGAGAAAGAAGGTATGGGTTTTTATGCATATAATCTATTAAAATAACAAAAACCAGATTCATAACACCTCACTTCCGGTCTTCATACAACGATTTTGAAAACCGGTTTTTCGGATATTTATTAAAAATTTAATAAAATTCGCGCTTATTTGTTCGATCGTTCGAGCTTTACAGAGGCGGCCGATAACAACATTGGTTGTTTAAAATGTTTTTTACATAATGTAACGGTATTGAAATTCAGCACCTATTTTCACTGGTGCATAATTCGCATGTGTCAGGGTTTACCCTGACACGATATGTACTTCAGACAGCAATGTCTAAAATTGCTAACAACAAGATATTAATAAGATCCAAATAAAAAGTTAGTATTACAAACAAACAAGTAATCAATTTCCACCTAAATAGAATTCTAATTGTAACAAAAAAACTTTATAAAAATATAACAAGCAACTTAGTATCAACAACAAGTAAATACTAGCTTAAACAAGACTATTTATTTATTTATTTTTTATTATTATTTGGCCTAGGCAATAGCTTAAAAAAGTTTGAGTTTTTCTCTTAAGACCTTCCTTAAAATCACTCCCACATAAAATATTTACCTTTACACTCTTTCCCTTAAGGTAGGCCTCATGAAAAACCCGTGCTTGTTCCGGATTTTATAGATCTGTACCAGTGTCCTAAAGAAGGTCTTTCGGACAAATAGTTGTCCTGGTTTTATACAATTTCACTTTGATACAAATGCATGGTGAGAATACTATCTCATTCATATTTGAGTTGGTTAAAAATGGTTTTAAATGACTGAAAATTCAATACATCGTCGTCGTGATGGCAAATAATGTGACAAATATTGGTTTTAATATAAGTTTTTTTTAAATTGAGTTGGATTGTAAAAACAATTACAATATTTA
>JAAAKO020020593.1:0-15143 GCA_010015015.2 Bolitophila cinerea | reverse complement strand
ATTATTTACATTTTTATACTAGATCTAATTATAACTGATATAAAACTTAAAAGTTCTACGAAATGTAAAACTGTGAGGTAATATTTTTAATAAGGATTCCAAGTATTTTGTTTATTCATTTTAAAAACAAAATTTATACATTTTATCTATTATTATTTTTTTTTGTATTTTATTAGGAATTATATTTAAAAAAAAATTGTAGCTATAAAATTGAAAATAGCCCTTGCAAATTTTAAAATCAAACCATATTTTTATTCAAGTGTAAAAATAGACACAATATAGATGTAAAAAAATGTTTAGTATATAATTGATTAAGAAATCTTTTTTTTATTTTTTTATTATTTTTTTTTTTTTATTTGTTATTAGCTTTTGATTAGGAATTTAAAGTAAAATCGTAATTTTAGCATTAAAACTGAAGTTTGGTCTGTCATAAAATGTACCCTTTAGCAACACTGTGGACCGGCGCAGCGCACCGGCAGCGGCTCCGGCGCTGCGAAAATAATGGTGTTTTCTAGCTGCGTGCGGTGAGCCAGAGCACACGGACCACAATCTCTGCCGGTGACACATTGTTAGATTTTCATATACACGCTCAAATGCGTTCAGTCGAAATGTGAGATATATTTAATGGTGCCCGATTGCACTCGAAAGTGGAAATTGGACGTGACAAGAAAATTGCGTTCGTTTGATATAGAAGTATATATTTATATATAGTATAGTTTATATAAATGCGACACGCATGCATTATTAAACGCATTCACGCATTTCGTCTATTTTTACATTGATTTTCCATTATCCGGTATTATCCGATATCGCCTATTGGTATACCTCCTAAATTACACCACATCGAGAGTCGAGAGTCTATATAATATTGTATTTTATCTAATATATCAATTCAATTCTGTGCGGGGCAATTTTCTCGATAGCACTTTCCGCCTGTGGCTTTGGCCAAACTTTTCATCGTTAGGTCAGCAAGTTTTTGCGAACAAGCGCTCGCCTGCGAGTCACACCGAACTTTTCCGTCTAATGGGGGCGGCTGGTGGTGTGTGGGGGTAGGCGATATATATATACACTCGCATATACATTATATTGTGACAATATTCGCCGTCGTTTGCGATGATGACACAAAATGCGGGTATAGGCGGTACGGTGTTAACACAATATTTATGAAGTGTTGCGAACATATTGTGTCGATTATAATTGAGTCTGATGCTGTGCCAGAGCTTTTAACGTGAAGCTTTCGTTTCGAAGGGTGGCAGCGCGGCACGGCTCGGCGTCATAGTGAATATCATTCTACTCATTTCAAATGTTATTTTGATATACTTTCGAGTGGTTGACGAGTTGAGTACTATTCGCGTCGACGATGACTTTTGGAGTTCGTACATAGTGAAATTTAAACTTTATTCTTGGAGTGTGTGCCGCCTCAGTGGCTCGTGCTCCATGCGCGCCGGCTCGCCGTTGCCGCCACTTAAGCTTTTTACGAGCAATACTAAATAAACAAAGTGTGTGCTTCGCATAAAAACAAGATTGCTTCAAACAGTAAACACATACACACACACACACACTCAGGCAAAACGTAAGCAAAAACTGGGAATTGTACATTAAAATGGCAGTGCCGGCGCATAAAGAAGCTCGCACGTCAGACGGCGTGGCGCGGTGGTGGCAATGGCGGTGGCCAGGAACGGAAAGTTACCTCATTAAAAGTATTACGGTTATTGCGTGAGGGAAAACTTTAAGTTTTTCATGGCGCTGTGTTTAGACGCACGGAAATGCAGCAGCGACAACAGCTTATTGGCAGTTGATAGATTTGACCGCAGATCTTTGTTAGGTGGTTCATGCACGAAGACGTAAGGTAATTTGTTTCTTTTGTACGTGGATGATATTTTTAGAGATTAAACCTAATTGTATGAAGCTAGAATGGCGAACTATACACAACCAGCAATTTATCTTGCCTGTTTGTCAAACACTGACACTCTGCATTACTCGAAAGAATACCGGAGGAACTTTACATGCATTTATGAAAAAATGTTATATTTTTATGTAAAATGCCTTAAGAATGCATCCAGCATTAATTAATGCCGAATTTAAAGCATCTATAGACATTTTATATAGTGCAAAATGAAGGACTTTAAACTAATATGAAAAACATTTAATATAAAAGTTACATTCTAAATAAAAACAAAAAAAAGTAAGAAAAAAAAGTTGTAAGTTAGGGACATATTGAAAATTCTAGCACGACAATTAAGTGAAAACAAAATATCCCGAAATCAAAATTCCACAAAAACGACAATTCCCCTGAAAATGACAATTCCCCGAAAACGAGTATTCCCCAAAAAACGTCAATTTCTCTAAAACTATAGTGCCCCGAAAACATCAATTCGCCAAAAACCACAGTTCCTCAAATTTCGTTTTAAGGGTCTTAAGAAGGAACTTTCCTTAAAAATAATCCCTTAATATTCTCATCAGACTGTTTGGCATATGGCCACCAGTCATATGAACTACGTTTTAAGGGTAATAAACACGAACCCTTCCTTAAAATAAATGAATAAATATTATTTGAGTGTCTGGTAAAAATGTGGTTTCTAATTGAGAGGAACTCTCCTAACAAAAATGACTTCCTACCTAAATATCAGGCTTTTCGGCATATAGCCACCAGCAATATGATTAATTGAACTACGTTTTAAACACATACTTTTCAAAAAATAAATAGGTAAAAATTATGTCAAAGCCAGAAAAAAATTGGGTTCTAATTGACATCTAAATTAAATAAAAGGGTACTAAAACAAGTATTTGGGAAGGAACTCTCCTAAAAAAATATGTCTTCCTCCCTAAAAATCCTCATCAGGCTTTTCGACATATCACCAGCCATATAATGGAATGAACGTACGTTTTAAGTGTATTTAGCACGAAAATAAATGTATAAATATTATATGAGTGCCAGGAAAAATAATAAAGCACAATTGCGCTCCATAAAAAATCAATGAAATACAATTAAATCATGTGAATGCTTATAAATAATATTGGGTGTTAAATAAATAATTAAGTTCGAAAAAAAATGTAACCTTTTTTAAAAAAATCTCTATATATTAATTAAAGGCTAAAGTATAGTAACTTTAAATATATATTTTCTTTTAACAGAATTAAACGAAAAAAATATTAAAAAACAATATTTAAAAAGCTTTCGCCAGCCTTGCCATCCATTCTTAGTAGAAGTATTACTTTAACAAGATATTTTAATATATTTTTTCATTTTTTTATTTTTTTTATTTTTTTGTTGTTTTTTGTAAGTGCCGTGCAAATAAGTCTATGTGCCAAGTAAGAGAAGAACCAGATTAGTAGAAGTGGGCTTAAGGTGTTATAAAATCTATCGATGGTCATATTTATCAATTAAAGTTAAATGAAAGTTTTTGAAAAAAAAATAAAAAATTACTGTAAAGGCCCTTTTGTCTGGGAATGTCTTATGATGCATTTTTTATTTCAATAATTCATTTGAATGCTGTGTTTTTTTTGCTTTAGAAATTTGAAAATAGGAAGTAGGAAAAGAGGGGGGAAATAATGCAGTTTTTAATGTTTACAAATTTGCTTTAAACAAAACAGGTTTCATCAAACATTAACCCCCCCCCCATTCTTAGAGAAGGGTGTCAAACGATGCAATCTAAAATCTTATTCGTACTTAGGGGATCATTTACTTCAATATGTTAGTACAACTGTTTCTTGATTTATTGATTGATTTTGTATAAATCGGAATTCATTTTATTATTATAAAGTCAATATTTTTTCAAAACCACATTTTCTCTTTTTTAATCTCGTTTTATTAGATCTTGGTTCTATTTATTTTTAAGTTTTTTTATTACTGATTAGAACTGCTTGCATAAATAAATAAATAAAGATCAACACGAATCACGAACGCATTTTAGAATTCAGATAACTTTAAAATTAAACAGTATATAAAGCCACTTAATTGAGAGCCAAAATAAGTGACTTCCTTTCGATCAGGCTCTATAATGGATTGTTTTAGGGGTCTTCAGGAGGAAATATTCCTAAAAATGTGTTACTTCGTCTTACTGGCTTTGGCATAAATTAACAGATTTTTTCCTGCTGGTATAATTCACTACTGGTTGGTGCATTATTGATTATTTTCAGGAAACTTAAAGTCTAATTAAAACAACAAATCTTTTTTTGGGGCATGTCTTTTCTGTGTAAGCCCTGTTATTTTAAGGTTCACAATATTTTATTTTAGGAGCACTTTAATTTTGGGTGCACATTTTTTTGGAGCATTTTTTTAGAACGATATATTATTTGCCTTATTTTTAAGTGAATTACAGCCAGGAAAAGATCTCCTGACGTTAGGTATGCTGTATTATTCTCAACAGAAACCAGTAGTGCATTAAAGTCAAGAAAGTCTCTTGAAGATACTTCACCTGTCAACCTCTTCATTATCGTCACGTTTTTTTCTGACGTTTTTTTTGAAGTCCATCTATGCATTAATCTAAATTAAAGTCAGAGAATGGTTAGGTTAATTCACTTCCGCGGTTCGTGAATTATCGTCAGGAAAAAAACTTAATGCTATTTTTATCCATGACAAAAAATACAGTCTGACGATAGTGCGTCCTGACGTTAAGTCCATTAAATTATTTTTCACGCATTTTTTATAAAATTTACACTTTAAAACATTTATAAACAAAAATGTCAATCCGAACAAAAAACTAATCAAACATTATTAATTATTTGGCTCCATTTTACTTGTTCGCCAAACATTCACAGCTCGGCCTTTTCTCCGCACATAAACATTAAATTTTCAATTTGTTTAGATGCGTGTTGATTGAACAAATTTAAATTATTCAAACTTGGCTTTTCGAATTCAATGTGTCGCGAACATGCTCGATACGCGTGAGCACGGTAACTAAATATTTATTTAGTATATATATATATATATATATATGCTGCTTTTGTGTATCCAGAGTCCGGACTAATTATGCGCCGTGGCAACGGGTGCCGCCCGTCGTGTTCAATATTATGTATCATGTTTTGCACACCGTATACAACCTGGCTACACACGTTTGTGTTTTAGTGTCAGTATGTGTGTGTGTGTGTGAGCTTTGCAAATTTAGCTTTGATTTAGATTTAGAAGCATGCAAACACACACACACACACCCACAAACACTGACAAAAACATGTATATTATTTTGTATATGTAGGAATAATAAACATAACGTGCGCTCAGGTATGATTATGACTCTGATTCGCAAATAAGCCAATTTGCTATAGTGTTTCAATTTAAACATTTCGCGAATGCATTCGTTTGTATATTACCTATTATAAATATATATATAGATATCTATATATAGTAAAGCTTTTAGTGGAGTACACTATGTATGCGAATTTACATTGCGATCCTCATTAGTGCAATTCAATTCTCGGTAGCTTTTCGGGGATTACATAATACACACCTTCTGGTTGTTCATGATGTGTATTTTCAGGCACTTTCCCATCCATAAAATAATACGTATATGGTATATTATATAAATGTGTAATGTGTATCCATATTTCTATATTTCGAGTGCAAATGAGAGGCAAATACACAATTGATACATTGTATAAATAATAAAAAATACAATAACATGGAAAAATGTATTTAAGGAACATTGTTCATCGAAAATAGCCCATGAGATACATTAAAAACAAGTTGTTATTTCAGGTAGCGTGAATGAATCGCCACGGTAAATACGACATCATGACTACGTAGGCCAGGTTGGTTTCACAAATATCACCGCAAACCTTCTCTCTTGAAATAGTAGTATTTCATCGATTTCGACTGGCGGGCGAACAGGAAAACTAAATCGAACTGTGTAGGGATTCTTGCGAATTCTCGCTAAGCAACGCATGGAATTGTTGCTAGCATTGCAAAACAACGCGCGGTAAAATATAAATAACCAATCAAATTATTCAGTTAGAACGAGATAGCGCGCGCGAGCGTGCTTGACCAATCTTCTTGAATGTATATTGAACCTTGAACAATATAGACACCCATTTATACGCGCATATGCATGCCTTTGCCAATGTGAGTAGGCGCATATTCTCGTCTATGTTAGAGTATTTTCTAAAAAAATGAAATAATAAATATAAAATATAAGGTAAATCTATTAACGTGATAAATTCGAGAAATCAAGATTAGCTCAAATCTGGCTCAAAAACCGATAATATGGACAGATTAGCACGAATCTATCTCAGAAATTGTTATTTTTGGGATAGGTTTGAGAATCCAAGATTAACTCGAATAGGGTTTGAAAACAGATAGTATCGAGAAATAATGTGTTTGAGAATATTTATTATTATTATTATTATTATTGTGATAAATTCGAAAAACCAAGATTAAATCGATTCGCTCTTGAAAACCGATATAATCGAGAGTTAAACACAATTCTACCTTCAAAATAGTTATTATCTAGGTATATTTGAGAAATCAAGATAACTTCGATTTGCTCTCAATTAGTTATTATAGTGATAAATTTGAGAAATAAAAATTCACTTAAATCTGTCTCAAAAACAATATTTATGATTAATAATCAAAAATAGTTATTATAGTTATAAATTCAGTATATAAAAAAAATAAAACAAATCTGGCTCAAAAACTGATAATATCGAGAAATACAAATTTATTTCGATAATATAAAAAAAGAGAGATTAATACGAATCTGGCTCGGAAATAGTTATTAGCGCAGTAGATTCGAGAAATCAAGATTAACTCGAATCTGGCTCGAAAAGATAAAGATAAAATCGACAAATAATTTAGCTCGAAAAAAGTCATTATTGTGATAAATTCTAGAAATTAGGATTAACTCAAATCTGTCTCGAAAACCGATAATATCGAGAGATTAACACGAATCTAGCTGGGAAACAGTTATTAACGTCATAGATTAGAGAAATCAAGATTAACACGAAACTAGCTCGAAAACTGATAATATCGAGAGCTAATCTAGCTCGAAAACAGTTTATATAGTAATATATTCGAGAAATCAAAAAATCACTGAAATTATATTGTAATATATTATTGTAATATATTCTAGAAATCAAGATTAACTCAAATCTGGCTCAATAATCGATAATATCGAGAGATTAACACGAATCTGGCTTTGAAATCAGTCTTTTAGACAGTCTTTTAGACAGTCTTTTAGACAGTCTTTTAGAAATCTTTTATACAGTCTTTTAGACAGTCTTTTAGACAGTCTTTTAGACAGTCTTTTAGACAGTCTTTTAGACAGTCCTTTAGACAGTCTATCAGACAGTATTTTATTTTTATATTTTAGACCGTTTTTAGACAGTATTTTAAACACTATTTTATAAACAGTATTTTCAGAAGTTTTTAGACGGTTTAAGACAGTCTTTTAGGTAGTATTTTGACAGTGTTTTATACAGTTTGTTAAACAGTCATTCAAACAGTCTTTTAGACAGTATTTTAGAGAAACATCTCGTCAGGGCTCCAGTTAATTTTGATTTAAATGAGTATTCAAAAAATAGCACGAAAGAATAAAAACCAATCAAAAATTTCTTATTGACTTTAATAAGTCATTATTCCAAACTATATAAAAAACCGCCATTAAAAAACCCGATATAATAAGGAAATATTATTTTGTTCATTTAATTTTTTTGTCTCAAATATTTTTAATAATATCACTCCAATAATATTCAAAACAACTAATAACTCGTATAAACAACTAGATCTAATCAATACATCAATACGTTGCATACGTTCTGCAATAAACAAAATGAGCTAACGATCCTCAAATGCAAATGAAATTAGTCTCAAGTTAGTTATTCAAAAAACCATCGTTTTTATCTCATTTTTTGATCTGATTGTGCATCGTGTGTTTTACATTTATTATATGATTTTAAATTCGAAATTAAATGCGAATTTGCATAATATTATTTGTTTATTTTGGACATTTATGTTGGACGAGTTCATATAGGGTGCAGCCACGCGCGTCTTCTAAGAGGCAGCTCCTAATTGGAAGCGTAAATGTAAATGGTTAATTACTATTTATAGTTTTTAATCAATAATCGATTTTGATCTAATCTTATCATATCAAAAAAATGTACATAATGGTCTCGAGCTCGGGTGATACAAATTCTTTTTGTTTTTATCATTTGTTTGTCTAATTTCTAAACCATTTAGTATTTATATATTTTTTAAATAATATATTGCGTATGTATCATGCTAATTTCATCTCAATAAATTATATCCCAACGAAAAGGCATTCGACTCATACATTGTTTAATGTATATAATGTAACCCTCATTATTGCATAGACATAGACAAATCGATAATTAAATAATTTATTCAAACTGTGAAGTGTTGCGCAAATAATCGCATACTTATAATGTATCATTGTTTCATTGTGCATTTCCATTTATTCAGAGATCTTGAACTTTCACATTCCATCCAGATTGATTGCCGGAAATTTCACGCCTCATAAAATATTGTCCAGCTTATGACAAATGCATTTGTATGCATATAACATTAATCATTTAAGTTATTGATTTCCAAATGCTGCCTACAAATTTACAGATCAAATTATTTTCATTCTTTTGCCACCCGAACAAAAACTCGTCTCGATCTTTTGTTCTATTCGCAACCTTTAACCAGATATTATAATTTGAATGAAGAAAAAACTGCTGCGACAATATTGGAAAACCGCAATATAGTTTTTTTTCGGTTTAATATAATGCACAAACCAAAAAAAAGTGCAGAGTTCAAAAAGATTAATCGAAACAACATTAGAAGTCTCTGATTAAAAACGATTTATGCACTACACACAATGCATAGAGCAAGTTGCCGCCTCTAATTTATGCAGCATGTTTTTTGGGCGCAACAGAAGAAACTAGTTATTAACTAACTGAAGAAAAGAAAAAAAACACTCAGCAAAGACAAATAAACACTAATGTAATAAAAAACGTTTGATTTATATTTATTTGCATTTCAGATTTTATGCGCTGCGGTACTGGTCCTGGCGGAAGCTGCATCGAAATACTATGATGGCCCGAATACGCCATACGATTTTGGATTTAAACTACAGGGTAACCAACATCGACACGAGATGAAAGGTAAAAAATACTAAAACAATTGATAGATTTTTATTAATGTAACATTTTCTATTAACCAGATGCAAACGGCTTGATAAACGGGGAGTACGGTTTCCTAACGGCAGACGGAGTGTACCACCAGACAAAGTATGCAACCGACGAGAATGGCAACTACAGACTCATCTCGATAAAGCACGTGCAGATACCTGAACGTAGGCAACCGTCTGGAAATGCAGAAGAGCTTTCTAAAAATCAAAGACAACCTCATCTCTCAAAAACAAATAACCGCATGGCAAAGTCATTGGAGAGTAGTGACTCATCTGCTGGAACGCAAACCGCTGCTCAGCGAAGGGGCAAATCTTTAACGGCGCCTAGTGATATGCAACTGTTGCGCAATGCTGACGTAAGTGGCGGCAAGTTGTATCGATTCAATTACGAGGCTGGCTTTCATGGTCACAGCGAGCGTGGCGATGGCAAAGGCAACAAAGAAGGCAGCTACTTCGTCATTGGCCGTGACAATGTTAAACGGACTGTGAAGTACTCGTCGAACGCTTCTGTAGGATTCAGACCGGTGCTAAGCTACGTGGACACGCCGGTCGAGGATGGACCGCACGCGGACACCGAACAATTGTCCGGCCTGAAGAGCTACGAGTTTCGGTGGTTCAACGAGAAGAAGCCATAGAGATTTTGGTTTTTAATATGCTTTATGAAATAGATTAATTTTTAAATTGAAAATGGATAGATGAATTTGATAATTTGTACTTGAATACTATTTTTTTTGTTTGATTGGGTATTGATAAGTACATGTACATGGCAATGGTAAGATATGTTTTTTGGGCGATTTTTTGGAAATCAGGGGCAATGATATACTCTATAAAATGTATCTGTATCTGCACTCGATGGTAATGTGTCCTTAAATGGCATCATTACATTTTAATGAGTCTTAAATATCCTTCCATTCAAAAAAAAGAATATTGCACAACTGTAAATAAAAGAATTGTTCACCGAAAACAAACATTGATCACTGAAAAAATATATCCATGATAGAAAAAAAAACAAAAATACACAGTATATAATGTAAATACGCACGGTACATATTTTAAAATTTAACACAAAGCTGATTACTAAAACAAGCATGTAAAAGCTCTATTTGACAGACACTATTCGACAATAGATGGCTATAAACCATTTGGTAAATTCAACCAAATATCAGAACCATTAAGTAGACACGGGTAGAAATATGGCGTAAGAAATAGATAATCTGACGATTCCACCTCCTAGTTATGAAGATTCTTGCGTTGCCATATGAACTTTAAAGAACAACATTGGCATATTTTGTCCCATTTTTAAAAAGAGTGACAAATGAATTGTGCTAACAACCTGGGTATGACACTGTTACCCATAGTTTGTACGCAAAACAGTCCAATCGAGAGCCCCAAGTTTTTTTTTCTATGAAAACAGTTGAATTACAGTCGAATCGAGGGCCCTCGATTTTTTCCTATGAAAAACAGTCGAATCGAGGGCCCTCGATTTTTTTCTATGAAAAACAGTCGAATCGAGGGGCCCTTATTTATTTCTATGAAAAACAGTCGAATCGAAGGCCCCTTGATTTTTTTCTATGAAAAACAGTCGACTCGAGAGGGCCCTCGATTTTTTTCTATGAAAAACAGTCGAATCGAAAGTGGAATAAGAGCTAAAGAATGCCCTATTTAGCAAAATATTCTGTCCATGCTGTTGTCCAGATTTGTTGGCTTAAAAAGCTTATTCAGGTTTATTGACTTAAGAAACTAAAAACCTGAATAAAAAACTTCCAATATGGATTTTTTTTGATTCTTTGGTAAAATACATTTTTTTCGAATTTTGTTATCCAAAATTTAAAAAAACGCTGAATTTTTAAAACCAAAATTTTAAAAACTGAATTTAAAATCCTTAAAAATGTAATCAAATACTATCGTGATGATATACCCACCCCCTTTTTCTGGATCGACCCGTCCCTGAGTCATAACTGTTTTATGTGAAAAAAAGTTAAAGGAAATTTAATTATCTTCCACTTATTTACTTAATTTCTCTAAAATTTATCGAAATAATTCCGAAGTAATATTTTCAATATTTTGAAATCTCTTTTTTACAAATTTATAAGGATTTTATCAGTGCATTGTAATTGATAAAATGTTTAAATATTAACTATCCTCGATCCTTTGCAAGACAGAGCACTCTTTTGACTGGACTATTAATTAGAATCGAAGATAGAATATTCAAAGTAACTATTACTCGGGTTATAAATTTAAATGTGTGTGTGTGTTAAAACGTCTGTCAATGACGTACAATATGTATGTGCTCAGGCTCACACCGCTGAGTCATCGCACATGCTAATTCTCAGAAAAGGACATTTATTTCAAAGTCCTGCCTTCCAAAATAAACCATCACATTGAATTAAACAAAAAAAAAACAACAATGACGTGCATTTTCAATGTCTCACCGATGTCCGCATTTTCACGATCCTGCATTTTCCGTTTGCAGCGCAACACCACCATCATGAATACCCAGGCCAGGATCAGTACCAGATAGATGACGCCCAGCATATCTACAAATCCAAATTTCTCGATCTCGCAATTGTGCTAATAATATTTTCTCGTTTTCGCGTAAAGTGTTCAAATACACTGCAATGCATCATCGCGCACGCACGCGATTTAAGTATGATCGTTTTCATGAAAATTCTAACTAAATTTTCTTTACACACACTCGCGCACACACACACTCACAATGATTTGTATTTATATGATGACCAGACGGCGCGGAGCAGATAAAACACTAGACAGACAGAGCAGAGCGTTGACGCAAGACTGACCACAACAAGTACACACACCGCTGGCCATTGCACATTTCTTGGCTATAGCGCCCGCGCGTAGGGCGGGAGTTTTCCTCGCGTTTCCACACCCTTCAAATATTTACCGTTATACGCGAGCTTCTGTGGTGTTGTCGTGTGTGTGTGTGTGTGTGTGTGTGTCTTTGTTGCGCGCAACTTGAAACAAATAAAAATCCATTTCATCGATTTTCAAAGCTTTTTATAGTATATATACTAAAACTAATACACTCTTGCGTATATGAAATAATTATGTATGCAAATGCCAAGAGTCCGTGCTCCGTGGACACGCGATAGCCACGGAAATATATATCGTATATATGAAACTCATTTTAAATACTGTGTGTAGTATTCGGTATTGTGTATTCTGTATTGTACATAGAGAGACACGCACACGCACGCTCACGGCTTACCTATATTATCAGGATGTACTCTACTCCCGCGTTTACTATCGTATACAGGCTATATATAGGCTGGCTGTTGTTTATGCAGACGCTTCGACAACAAACGATAAAAAATATATAAAATACACGGCGAGCGGCATTAATTGTATTGTGTTTGTGTGTGTGTGTACGCACACCGAAATCAAGCCGAACAATATTTGAAAAGCAGATTTTGTGTCTCTGCAATTATTTAATTAATTTATTACAACATAATGGATATGTATTTACATATACATGATTACGCACACACGTGTGTGTACTACATGGAATGAGGAATTTGGCAAAGTGCAATGAACGCGGGAGTTCGAGGGCAATAACGCATTGCCGGTTTTTTGTGGTCACATTGAAAAGCACCAACTTTTATTTGAATTTCCAAAGTCACAAAGATATTTTTATCCAGCTTGCGGCTAGTAATTGCCTGCCTTTACAAACCCCCAAATGTCCCAAATTTTGAAGCTTTTGAAAGCTCTTTTGCTGATTTGAATTTAATTTACCCTCAAATAATCATTGTTCCAATGTTAATAATGGGTTGTTCAATAAGTTCGTTTGATTTGATGAAAATGTGTACAATCATCCGATTTAATTCAAATACTCGCCGTTTTGTTCGATTAACATACTTGTTGCCAACGAGATTCCAACTTCATTATACATCACTCGGACGTGGCACCTAGTGCCTATACCATCTGTTCCTGTCAGTGGCGAACACGCTTGGTGGTACGAAGTTGGCCTCAAGAGAGGCCTGCGTCCCTATTGGCAAAAAACTCGGACAACCAATTTTCTCAAGCCTTTCATGAGGCCAACATTGTACCACAAAGCTCGTTCGCCATTAATAGAAACATAAGTAGTCACCTCCCCATCCGAGCTCCTGCAGCTTCTGGGGCGTCACCGAAGATGTGTGTAGCCTGGAGTTATCCTGCTCGAACACAATTCTTCTCTTATTGGCCAAAGCTGACCGCTTCTGGGCACTTGCTTGTTTCAAGCGGTTCACTTGTTGACAGTATAGGTCCGAAGTGAGCCATAGGAGAGTAGCTCATAGTAAATTCCCTGCCAATCCCACCAAACACACAGCTAAACCTTCCTGATGGCCGTCAGATTATGAACGTTTCTAATGCTTGTAATATGGAGCTTCTCTGCTATGGTTTTTATGCTTATGTCCATAATTCCAGGATTTGGTTGATATCGAAACTTTTCATCGAAAAAAAATGGTAAATATGGCAAATTTTCTCTTTGTTGATGTCCATCTTTGACAAGCGCTCAACCCAAGCTCAATCCAAGCATTTGGATACCTCTGTATCGGATATTTTTACTAATGGGTAGTTACTATATGGGTATAACGGATACTCTGGTTAATTTCATACCAATCCAAGGCCTTATTGAGACCGATTGCTTAAACAAAAAAAAATATATTTTTTATATAACTTTTCTATGTTTATTTACAATCTGTCGTGTAATTGACAATAAGTAAATTTGTTGATTAATATTTGTGTTATGTAAGCTGTAAACTCATTAGTTTCCAACTTTTAATTTACAATATTTAAATATTTATTTGTTATTTAAAATCTAAAATCTAGCACTTAAGTCCATTGGCTTAAAACTTTTTAGTATTCTAATATAATTTTGTGTTTCTAGCAAATTCACTGCAAGTTCATTTGGATTGGCTTTAAGTCTGTTTTTACATTTTTGGCAGTACCTTTTTATTTCTTCACGCACTGAACTTATTTGTAAGTCTCGTTGAATTATAGAATTTGGCACAAACCACGGCGCGTTGACGATATTTCTTAGCACTTTAGATTGAAATCTTTGAAGTCTTTGAATACGAGAATATTGGAATTACTCGCTGTTCCCCATAGTTGAATGACGTATTTCCAAATAGGTTTGATGATCATTTTGTTCCTGCCAATAAGGCAGTACATTTTCAGAAATCGGTGTCCAAGTTGTTTTCTTTTTGTGAAGATGTGTTTTCGCCATGTCAACCTTCGATTTAGGTACATGCCTAGGTGTTTGGTTTCCTCCGCCTGTGGAAGCTGGTTGTTATTTAGCACCACTGGGGGACAAGTTTCTCTTTTCATTGAAAAGGTAACATGAAACGATTTAGATTCGTTGGCTTTGATTCTCCATCTGGTGAACCAATCTTGTATTCGGTTCAGATGTTCTTGCAGATGTAGAGATGCATAAGTAGGATTGCGGTAAGATGCCATCACTGCATTATCATCGGCAAAGGTGGCTATACTAAAGTTTTGTTTGTAGTCGGCAGATCTGCTGTGAACAGTTAGTACAATAGAGGACCAAGTACACTACCTTGTGGAACTCCTGCTTCGATGGTATATAGATGTGAATTGTTCTTCTTGTATTTTTTTTAAGAATTTCTCAAAACGTTGGAGCTTAATGTGATGATAACAGGAGAATGATCAGAGGACAAATCTGGTAACGATTTTGCGGTCATATAGTTTGAATATATATTCTTTGTAACAGCAAAATCCAGGAGGTCGGGTATTTTGTTCCTATCCGTTGGCAAGTACGTTGGATCCGCACTAGATAATTGTCCTAGGTTAACATCGATAATTGCTTCTCGAAGTACCCTTCCTCTAGTTGTAGTCAATCTCGATCCCCATTGGTAGTTTTTCGCGTTATAGTCTCCACCTGCTAAGAATTTTTTCCGAGCGTCGAGAAGAATTGGGAGAATTTTTGGCTGGTAATTTTATGTAAGGTAATTTTATGTTTTTAGGGCAGTATATAGCTGATATTGTAATTGGACTCTT
>JAAAKO020020582.1:0-15148 GCA_010015015.2 Bolitophila cinerea | reverse complement strand
CATTGACTGTAGCGCTTATGTCTAATGAAATAGTGTTGTTGGCGAAGCTGTCTTGGCTCATATGTCTGCTCGTCTATTCTGTCTAAAATACTGTATAACAGATTGTATAATATTATGTACTTTCTAAAATACTGCCTAAAAGACAGTCTTCAATACAGTCTAAAAACTGCCCAAAATACTGCCTAAAAGAGTGTTTAAAAGACGGTCTAAGTACTGACTAAAAACTTTCTAAAAATAATTATACAGTTTGTTATATTGATAAGGAATATCAAAATGATTATAGCAGACATAATATATCTGTTTTTTTTCAATGTCAACGGTTCTCGGAAATTATATATTTTCAACAAACATACGTATAATGAAGTTATTTGTAGAAATTATTGATTCTGAAAAATATTATATACATACAGTAGATATTTTTTAAATTTCATTTCTTTCCGTGTTGAATTATTATGATTTGCATCCGCATAGTTTCGATGTTTTTTTGAAAAAAGTCCCAGAGATATATATCAAGTTATTAAACTCCAACAGAACGAATTGTGGCCCTAATCAAGGTAACCATTATAACTACACCATTATAAAACTCATTTATACTGTTTCACATTGTCGTGCTGATGCACTCAAAATCTTCACCCAGACCCCATAAATATGTAATTTAAAAGCTACACAGTCTGATTAAATATGTAAATTTAAATTCAGTCTGCTGTATGTGCTAAATACAAAAAAAAACACAAAATTCAGGCAGGCTTTTTTAGCAGTACATAAATGCATCTAATTAGAAAGCGAGGGTGGTAAAGCTTTTTTAATCATACATACATACGAACACGCTGTGTGCATCGCGTGTAGTACAAAGAAGTACTCCCTCTACGACCCGCTAACCGCGACCTGCCGCCCGCCCGGACCGCTTCCTATTATTCGTGTGGGCATATATATATATATTTATGCATGCAATATACGGAACGGGGCGCAATGATGCCCTACATTATTGAATTGCACACACACATACAAAAACACAAACACACACACACACATTTAATGTGGGGAATGAATTTTATGCGCGAACTCAAGTGTAATCTCCAGAGAAGCAATGTGCATTATACATTTATGGAGACGAGAGAAGGCTATTTATATATACTCGTATATTGTAGTATACTCGTATATATAGTGTTTATAATATTCTAAAGGAGGGATTTCGTATATTAAATATATATGCAGTCGGAGCAGCTTGAATAATCATATAAATTATGAATAATTTCATCAGTGCGCACGATTTTGGGGGGTGGTTTATTGTTGTTTTGATGTTGATACTAATGAAATTCGAGACCGCCAAGGTATTTATGTTATTAATGGGAATTGCATAGAGAATTGCGAGTATTCTTCCAATGAAGTTTTATACAGTTCAAAGTTTTTGTTTAAATGTTTTCCGTATACTTGAAATTGTTGTGTTTTTCGAATACAGTATTTTGAATTAGGTTTTCGTATTTTGTTTTAGGACCGTTTTGTATTTATTATTGTGGTTATTTTATGTTAGCTGTAAATTTAAATAGGAAACGAAATAATTTAAAAATTCTATAAAAAAAACTTGGCCACATCGCGGAAAGAACAAGGAACCTATTTATGTTTCCAATAAAGAAAACAAAAATACATAAAAATACTCAATATTCAAAAAAACATTAAACCGTATTCAAACACACATACACATACGTTCTACAAGTGTATGTACACATCACACACACTATAGCCCATAAAAGCATAACCCCGAGTGTCTACAAGATCATCGCCCATGTATCGCATAAAATAAAATGTGAGTAAACATAAGCTCATCGCATAACCCTTCTGGCAAATACTTATCACGAAATATGATCCTCATATATTTTGATTACCTATAATAATACGGTACGGCAGCGCAGCGCCAGTATATATATGCGACAGGACTCGGGACGCGGGATGCGGGAGTTCGCCAAACGCTGATAGAATGCGAAGTGTTCACACACACATATGAAAGTTTATGGAAAGTGTATCGAATGGATGCCGGAGCCAATAAAATGCGATGCTTCGCTTGCTTTCAACACTCGTATCCTTTTACTATATATATACACACACTTTGATGGTGCTGCTGTCGGTACTTGACGCCTCCCGCGTGTACACACAGCACTCACACACACATATGAACTTTCCGAAACGCGCGTGTACACACACACACATACACACGAACTTTGTAATGATATTGAATATTCCCAATATGCAATAATCATACTCGTAACATGCAAATAGTAGTAAACAAGAGGATTATGTTTCTTTGTAGCTGTTTCAGCGACAACGACGAGGACATCGAGGACGATGCATGCATCAGGAAGGATGTGTGAAGTGTGTGTGAATATGAGAATGAGTGTATGTGTGTGTTTTTGTAAGTGTGTGTGTGTGTACGAGCACTTAAGCTTGCGCGTGGTTTTCTCAGATTTTACGCGTGAGCTGAATACATTCCTGAGATAAATACATTTATATACATTTATACATATACATGTATACATAAAACATAAATATCATATATACTCGTATATTGTATGCTGTATGCTGAAAGCTTTTGTACAGTTGCGCACATACACTCACCCACTAATATGCTATGTTATGTTGGAATAGCTTAAGTATTTACGAAATGTCTTTGTTTGCAAGGCATCAGCCTGGATATTGTACTATATACTTGTGTATATACTTTGGAGCCGCGTGCCCGAGTGTATTAATAATAATAATAATGTTGTATATACTGAATGTATATAATATATATTTATATACTTTGGTACATCGAGATTTATTGGTGTCTGCACATTTGTTTGAGCGCACGGGGAGAGGGTGTGTGTGTGGGTCGTCCACGACAGGATTTGTGCGGTCGGTTTATCGAATTCATGTTATTTGGTGTACTCAGAGGGATTACGGAATTATAACTGTATATATATACTCGAGATTCGATTGATATGTGTTTTAAGAGTTTTCTCTATATGTGGCGTCCTGTCGTCCTGTGCGCAGAAACAAACATAGGAAATCCATTAATGCGGAGTCATTATTTAGTACTTAATGTGAAAGAAAGCTACAAATTTAGTATTTCTGCACTTTAATTTAAGAGTCTCTAAAAACATGATACTGTTATCGTTCAATATGACTTTACATATTTTTTCTAAATTAAGTGCATTAAATTAACTATTATAAAAAAATAGTTTTTTTTCAAAAAAATCTGTCCTACAATTTTTATTTTGATCAATTTTAGGCACGATAAAATTTTAATTTTGTTTAGACAAATGTGTAATGGATTATGGATTGTGCTTTGTGATTTGGTTATTTTAGGGAGACAATGACCCATAGGATAGGCTATAATTATAATTTTGGGAAGTTTTATTCCTCCAAAAATTGATGGTTGAGAGGTAAGCTTCCTCGAAGAATTAATTAGATTTAAAATATAAAAACATTTTTTCGTTTTGGTTATATACTAAAAAAGTCTATAGTAACCAATTTTCTGAAAAAATCTACTTCTTTTTACAAAAAAAAAAAACGATTTTGAAGAAAAATATTTTTTTTTTAGAAATCAAATCTTTTAAAAAACCTTTTTTTTAAGACATTGTTGATTTTTTTTATAAAATACACTATTTTTTCTAGAATTTGCCTTTTTTAAAAGAATTTCTTCCCACTTTTTTTTAAAGTTTTAGAAAAAACCGAACAAGTAGTTTAATTTTTTATTAATTGTATTAATTTAATTTTATTTTATAATGATTGATTGAAAGAGTTTGTTCAAAAATATTTCAATGCAACAATTTTAAAAGAGAATCGATTTTTTCCCAATCTTTAGGAAATCTTACACTAATAAAAAAACTGTTTACTGGTATTTAATAAAACATAGTAAATCTCGTCTATTTTTTAACTAATTTTTAATATTTTATGCATACATATAATTTAGACAAAATTTATAAAGAAGTGTCCACATAATGTACCAAAAGACGAGTCCGAAACAAATTTAATTGTATCGCATATAATACGCGAGTATGGTATTTCTATAGTAGGAGCTTTTAGAAAATTAAATAAACGTTGAATTGAAACGGAATAATATATCAACCACTGGTGAGGCGCGCAGGTTTTGTAGTGGGCTGCCAAATATACAAAAAAAAAACAATTATAGATAGATAACTAGGAAAAATTTGAAATCTGAGAGAAAGGAGAAAAAATGGAAAAAGAATAAAAAATGTTTTTTTTTAAATGTAATTAATTAAAAAAATAAGTAAATATTGATGTTTTTAAATCTAGGTCTTAGTTGTTTAATTAGTTGACAGTTTTTTTTAAATCGATAATTTAGTTTTCATTTTTAGAGATTTTTCTATTTTAATGGAAATTTGGAAAACACTACAGATTTTATTATAAAAGAAACTAGAGTAAAAATAAAGAAAACAAATAAATAATTGTTAAAAATGCAGTTTAGGATTTATTATTTGAGAACTTCCCAACTTCCCACTCTTAAGGAGATCCCTAAAGCCTAAATATTAATAAAATCTAGGAAATCTATCCATTAGGGTGATATGCTAAAAAAGGACATATTTGAAACCATTTAGAGGCCTGCAACATTTCCTTTTTTTCTATTATCTTTTTTTAGACTCCTCCATTTTAAAGAATATATCCATGTTTCATTTATCATAACTAAAGCAATTGCAGAACCAAACTCATTCAATAACTGACTTTAATATTTAAATAAATATTATTATTATTATTATTTATGAGCGGAACCTAAATTCATAATTTAAAAATATAAAAAAGATTATTATTAATATATAATTGGCTTCTTAATTAAACTAAAAAAAATAATTAGGTATAAAGTTTAAATATGTAAAATAATTAAAAGTATAAATAGTATTTTATTTAAAACATTACAAAAAATAATATTATAAAGTATGTTTGGCAAATGAACGGCATGTATATTAGTCGATGTGTTTATATATTTTTATGTATTCATTAAGTTTTTAATTATTGCGTGATTTTATTTATCCTGTTAAATATTTTTTAAATTTTGTCTTCCAGGATTTTTGTTTTTGAGCATGCGTTTTATGGTTTAAGACATTTTGGTCAAATTTTTTTAACTAAAAAATGTATTGCTTTATGGGAACGATTTACCGAAAGGGTTTCTCACTTCCACCCGAGTTGGAGAGTTGGAGAAATCGTATTTCTCAGCGAGGATCCGATTTTTGAAAGGACTTTTTAAAAAACTCATAGAATGCTATATCCATTTTTGTTTAATTTAGTATAAATTCGATTAATAATAGATTAATAAATCTAGATAGTTATTTATACAATAACGTTCGTTTCCCACAAGCAAAAATTCTAAAACTTTTCTCAGTTGTAGATTTATTGACGCATCTATAAGTTAACCTATAAATCTACATCCTTTTGTTCAAAGGAAACTATGCTAATTTGAATGCCAGTGCCTGTGGTCAGAATGTCCAGCGTCGACGACGCACGTGACACATTCGTGTTCGAGACATCCGAGCAGCAGTAGCACGGTGGGCATGAGCACAAAACTGTATGTTATGTGTAAAACTAGTGCAACATATAATACACGTCATTATGCATGCATACGCTAAACTAAATTTCAACATTTCCTATTCTCTCTCTTCTAAGAATACTACCGATTAAATCGCACCCAACATTTGAATTGCTAATTGATTATTTATAAATGCATTTCCGGCGAAAAGCGTAGCGCACAACGTAACTGCAATCCGTTGTACATAATAATATAAGTATAGTAAATAGTTTATATATAGTCTGTCCTTTCGATTGGACGATAGTTGCTTTATAATTTATATACGTGTTACTTACCATAAATAGTATTTTTTTATATACTATAGCTATAATTTGTTATTTGTATATAAATAACTTGACCCGCATGTAATTCAAAAAACATTGTACAACATAAATTTATAATTTAAAACAAATACTTTCTATTTATAAGTATAAACTGGTAGTGTGAGTTCGTATTTCAAAAATTCAATTCGATATTAAAATGCATTATACAAATTCAATTAAAACTGAAAGCGTGCGCGAGCGTCCGAATGCGTCCCGCGATAAACCCGGATAATGTTACAATGCCAGGACCTGGACGTTGCGCTGGTTGGTTTGCACCATTGTTGTTATTGTTGTTTTGTATATATGTGGAGTCTCTCGTAGTTTTTTTTCCTCTATAAAGGCTCTGTAACCACAAGAGTGGGCTGGAACGCGCTCGCGTATGTTTTAATTCATACTCACATTAATCAGCTGCATAATTGATGCGGAATTATTTAATTTGTAAAATATATATTTGAATTTAATTTATATTAATTTTAAATTTGCAATATATGTAATTGAATTCATCGTTTTCGAATATGCACCATAATTGTAATGCTACACATTAAACAGTTATGTATATAAAATGCAAGAGCTTGTTTTGTTTTTGTACTACCAAAATACGAATTACTGGCATTCGCGTGATGCTTTACGCCGGAAATAAATATAGTGTAATTGAATTTTTACTGTATACACATTTTTTTCAATTTTAAAATAACTTTAAATTTCACGAACAAAATAAAGTTTTCCGGCAGACTTGCATGCGTGCATAAACCATAGATGGAAGCGGTGGGGGCGGCAGCGCAGCACACGATTTCAGATTGTGCTGCTTTTTTCTAAAAGCTCTGGGCCTATACAGAAAATCGCGATTTCACAGAACAGGGTGCAGAACTGTTAAGTTTTTCTAGGGTGCTTAACATTCTCGACCAAAGTGCATACATTGCATAATGAGCTCAAGAACCCTAGCCACCACTGCCACCGTCAACGCCGCCACCGTATTATGCCCGCTTTCATAAAACACAATCACGTGCTGGCGGAGCTTTTTTCCTACCGCGCGCCAACTAAACTATACTTAGTATATATATATATATAATTTAAGACACACACATATACACACACAAAAAAACACAAGAACCCATTAAGTACGCTATCACGTTATGGAAAATTAAATCGCGATAGGGCACACAGCTTTTCCGAATGTATTTATGTAGCACTGCGCTCCGCGCATTGCGCGAGTAGAGTAATATATACAATATTACATATTGAAAGGAAAAACTGGTTTGTGTAATCAAATTACTCACGCTACTCACTGGATTTTTCAAATATTTGCATAACCATTTATATGGACGGTTAAGTAGGTGTATTATTAAGGGCAACGCTTTTCAGATTGAATTACACAATTCACAAAAGCTTTTGCCGCACACAATCGTTTCGCGCCAATTTCGGAAAAGCGCCACCTCCCGACGCGCGCGCACGCAAGCGCGCTTTTCTTGATTTATAACATGATTTGTATATATATATATATATAAATATAGAATAGGCTTTCGAGTGCTTATACTGATTTTAGTAAGGGCAACATAATTTGGAGTAAAAATGACAGTTATAATGGTTTTACTCGAACCGACCGGGTGAATCATAAGCATTAAACTACGTTTTTGATGGGTTTTGGCAAATATTTAATGGTTTTGAGTTTTTCACGAATGTTTCTATCTGACCTTTACAACAACAGCGTCATAGTCGTAGAAAGATATTTACGCTTCGGGGATTTGTACCGTATCAGTTTAAGATATACTATACTCGTATTTAATACGAGTAATCAAAAACAGCGTTTTAAAAACTCGCTTTGTCCAGGGGTGTTATATGTTATTGAAGCTACTGGGTCTGGACTAAAACAACAGTATAAATTGAGAAAAGAATGTCCGGTTAGAGAAGAAGGCAATATCTGTATGATTGCCAGATAAATTATAACGCAATCAGCCAGATATTATAAATTATAATGATATAACGAATTTCTGTGGATACTGTTTATGGACGAAACCCCTTATTTTGGAAAAAGAACTTAAGTTATAATGGCATATAAAAAATTACATTACATTTTGTTCTATCTGCTGCATTAAAAGAGGTTGTGGAGGTGTATTATGTTTCTATTCCTAGGAAATACTAATAAGTTATCGCAAGAACTATTTTTTTACTGAGCTCATATTTTTGGATTTCGGATTACTATTTCCCAAGAATTTAGAGTGGAAATATAATAATTTAGAGACCGAAAAAACTACAATATTTTTTAAATTGTTACTTAAATAATCACACAAAAAAGAGTCATTTAAACATACTGATATAAATAGAGATACACAATGTCAATAAAAATAAAGAAAAACCATAAAAGTTTGATGAACTGACAAATTGCCAAAACTATTTTGGATTTTTTGATAATTTAGACATTTCACCAAAATGTAGCTCCCTTCATCTGTAATTTGTTTTTTTTTTGTTAATGGTCATTTGGCCAAATCGTTTTTTGCCAACATATTTAGCAATTTGGTTCTTCATGCTATTAATAAAATTAGCAACATCTATGAATTACAATGGTATAAATTTCCGTATTTATTAGCATTAAGTTAGCCAATGTTGGCTAGAATGTTATGTTGGTGATATGGCCAAATGATCCATACATGCATACATGCAAGAAACCAAAGTGCTGCTGACCAGAAGCAAAACGTTTGGCCAAATGTCTAAAATGATTGTCAAATTGCGTTTCTATAAAAAAGTATTATTTTCAAAAAATCTTCAGACGGCTGTAATTCATAAGTGAAATAGTCAAAATTGCGAATGCAATGTCAGTCTATAAAGAATTTTTCCTCTGTCCGCAATTTTGGTTTCCAATATTATTTTACTATTGTGTAGAGCAAACCAGCCGTAAAAGTCTTGGCATACAGCTCAAAAGGATATATTTTCAATTGGAAAGAATCAAAAATATACAGATGGAGAGAAATCTTTGTATTGGAAAAAATCCTTTTTGTGTAAAATACACTTTACATTATTATTTCGTAAAACACTGTACAGTGATATTTTTATAATGAGTCATTCTAAATTATGGTATATCGGTGCACTCAAAATTATTATTGAGTGCTATACACAAATAATTCACCCGTTTTTTCACACGATTTCCCTATCTGGTCAGACATATCGTCTCATCAGATGGAAAAATTAGGAATACTAGATAGGCAATGTCTAAGACACTGTTCTAAGTTAAAAAGAACATAATTTAAACATATAAAAAATAATTTACTTTATAACTCATGCGAAATCATCAGAATCGACAAACGGAATGTAGATTTAGCAATTGCACTCCTTCAAATTTTAAGAAACCATCAAAATATCTTAATCTTCAATCTTATGATTATGAACTCCATGGATTCTATCAACCATAAAAAGCACCCTCTATCCCTTTTTTAACCTTCTAAATAACTCATTAAGACTCTTCTGGAAAACTAATCTTTTACAATAACCGTTATTATCTGATAAACACGTTTATTTACATAGATCAATAAACAGTTAAATTTGTTAACATTAACAAAAAAATATAATATTGTAAATAATGTAAATAATTAGTTAATAATATTTCAGTAATAAGATTTTAATATGACGTACTAGTTTTTAACAAAAATAAGCTAGTAATATTTTAATTTATATCTAATATATAAATTTAAATAAATATCATAATAATAATTAGTATTATTATGTCAAAATATGCAATCCAAATAAACTTTATTACAATATAAAATATTTTTTTAAATTATCTACAAAAATTGAACATGAGTTTGGATAAGTTTCTATCTCATTCTTTCAATAAGGGCTATAGAAAATGCAATAGCCTTGGCAACAAACAATATGACCTATAATGAATGATTAACTTTTATATTATTAAATATTCCCAAAAACAATATTTTATGATAAAAATGAATAAAAAATGTAATTTAACTTCGATTATTTAATGTTTTGATTGGAATATATCATAAACATTTGAGACAGGTAAACAAACAGTAAAGAATATACTTTTTCGATCTTAGCACAATGTTTTTAGAGCTTTTTTTATATAATATTTTAAATAGTTTTGGAGTATATTTTTTAATATAAAACTTTAAATAGTTTTAAAGCACATTTTCAGTTGCCGTGATTTTTATTTTTTATACATTTATAAAGAACATGTTTATATTTTAAAATAAATCAAGCATTTTAGAAAAATATTGAATACATTTAAACCATAAATAAATTATAAAAAAATATTGTTTCCCTGAATGCATTTTTTTTACTTTGAATATATTTGTGCTACTAATAATTTTATTTTTTCACATAACATTTTAAGCAAAAATTTTTGTTTTTTTTTTAAATATAGATTAGAATGGGGCGACAGAGCCATTTCGTCTTTTCTTGCTTATGATGTGTCCTGCTAAGGTGACGTTTTGCATGACGGCTGCTTCAGTGAGTCCGCATGATGCGGGAAAACCGTCTGATTAAATGAAGGGCAAATAATTTATTAGCCAGTAGCATTACAAATGATAATCCATCACTGCTGATTCTAGACAACCATCAAGTTTCTCATTTGTCTTTTGTTTTATTAGTCGTGAAAAAAACGCAACTCCTATCTCTTATAGATTATGAGATAGAGCTCAAAATGTGCAAAAGTGGCTCTTTCGCTCCATTCTACTCTAGATAAAAAAAATAAAAAAAAATAAAAAAACTAACAAAGTTGATAATTTCAATAAAAAAAAAAAACAATAATATGGGAGTCAACTATCGAAATTTTTGGATTGTTTGTAAATCTGAAGACGAAGTTATTTTTAAAATATTAGTAGTAATTATAGATTTCATCAAGTTTTAAATAACTAAAAAGGTACCTCTACCTTATATTTAAAAGTCTTCCAAAAAATGATTCAAAATAAAAAAAAAAAAAAACATTTTAGTGCAACATTAATTCGTGCTAGTGATATAAAATACGATAAAGTTTTCACCACAGTCCTTGCCAAGTCTCCTGACTGTGTTGCTATTCCATATTTTTGCCCTCTTCCTTTGCTAGACACAAACTTTATATTAATTTCTGCACACTTGAAGAAATATCTCTACACACTTTCGTCTGCTATCGCAAGTCTGGCATCTTGACATATTATATTCAAGCTTTTCACAAAATTTCAGTGCGACCAAGTCAGCTATATGTCGTGTTTCTAGGCGCAGAGTACACATTTTGTATAATATGAATATTGTTATCTGGTGCTGTCCATCTTGCGATGATATATACGTGGCGTCAAACGGGCTCCACTGCTAATTTTAGAGGTGGCTGGCACCCACGGTGGATGTAAGGCTGTGTGAAAACGTGTCGGTGTGTTGGTGTGACGGTAAGTTAGTGTATGTATATGTATATTTGTGTAAGTGCAACTCAATAACATATATACCCATACCAGCGCGCACGACAAGCGGTGGATGCCCACGAAATGTGTGTGGCGTGACCGAAGCCCATAAATCCTGGCATCCTTGACAAAGGCTTGAAATAATATATATAAATTATGTTGTTCACACAAACTCACACATACCCACACAAGCCCACACAAACCCACACATACCAACACACTCCTCTTTTATGGAAATTCAAACACTCTGTGCACAAACACAGACAGAGACACACACACACACACACTACATACAAACACACAGTTTTCCACGAAAGCATAACGAACTTTAATATAATAAATGTTCTCGCGAAAATGCAAAAATGCGCTAGTGATTTATGTGTGATAAACATATAGAAAACGGTTTCTGTGTGTGAGCCATACATACATGATTTTCCGTGATTTTCCGTATATTTTCCAAACATACTATTAAATATATGTACAGGGTGGGCAAAAAGTTTATTTACAATTTACAAGTTTATTACAATTTGTATTAACTTCTAAAAAATATAAAAACTAAAAAATATAATTGCAAATTCAAATTCAATTCATGGTTATTTTTACATTGAACACAATTAGATACATTAAGAACCGTTCTGCAGTACTCCAAATGCAGGATGAAATTGTTGGACTAAAAATTAAAACTCCAATTAAAACATATTATTCATTCTACTTGAAATAAATTGATTTTCCAAATTTAGAAAATTATATTTTTTTCGTTTAGCATTTTTACATTTTTACATTTTTAATACAAATTCTTAAAAAAGTGTCATCTCTTAAAAAAATATCTTAAAAAAAAGATAATTTAATCCAATTACTTTGTTATTTTTATTTTTAGCAGCGATGCCAAAAAAACTCCTCACTTTTTTCTTAAAAAAATGTCTAAAAATCGAAAACTGTTTTTGAGAGGATTTAACAAAAAAATTAGGGTCCATTATATAAAAATGTCGCGGCCGCGGGTTGGCCACCACTGATTTAGAATAAGGTCTATATGGCACAAATTTGACCAACAGCAGGCATATTGGGAGTTGTTGAAGTATTGCATTTTTTTTTCGAAATTTAGATTTTTAAACGCCATCTATACGTTTTTAAATGTTATAAGTTGTTTAAATAGGAAAGCGACATTTTGCTCACCCTGTCTATATTATTTATAATATATGCTACATTATGCAAAATGTATTTTCCTTGGCAGCGTGCACCATTTGTATATAATAATATGTTGTTATGCACATTTATATTTATAGGGCGTATTTAAAGCCAACGAGCGAAGAATATCTCAAGCACGGCTCAGCGCAGCGCGCAGTTTAGGATGCATATTATGAGTATATATATATATATATATATCTATAAACACATATACAAATACATTTATATAGTATATGCTAGTATTTTGTATTATAATATATAGTTGTTGTATAAAGGACTTGAAGTGTTTCATAAACATTTGCAGTATCATATTATTAGAAGTGCTTTGAAATATTGCGACATGCGGAAATTTTATTACCATGTCATCATTTTGCAATTTGGCGTAGAGCGCGTGCGCGTCGTGGAACGCACACACGCGTTGCCACGATGCCGCGCAGCACAACCCGCCGCACACCTTGAGCCCTCTGCACGACGCTTTCAGCCCTCCCCCGCTCGCCATGCAAAGCAGGCGGAACTGGTGATGGTGGTGTAGCGCAAAGCGCATTTGTCAAAGCTGGGTAATGAGCTTTTGCTAAAGGTATCGTGCGCGTATAATATACACACACAACATTTTCTTGAATAAAATGCAGTATACAGATTTTTGCTTATATTATATACCTTTATTTATATGCATCTACAAATGTTGAAAAGCAGTGGGAAATTTAGGAATATGCTTTCAGCAAAATAAATGCAGTTAAAGTGAGAAATGAGCTTTCGTTAATTTTAAGATTTCCGTTAAGTTTTTATTTTAAATAGTCATTAAGAAAAAAACGACCAAATAACAAATCTATATGTTTTTTGAGAACACAGAAAACAAAATATTATGTATTTTGATTTTTCATTTCGGTAGGTTATGGAACAATGTCATTATATTTTAAAATTAGTTTTTTGAAAACGTAAAAAATAAAATGTATGGTTTTCTAGTTTTAAGCAAATACTAAATATAAATTTAAATAAACATTTCATGAAAATGTTAAAAAAAAAAACATCCTAAAATGTAAAAAATATATCAAAAATTATAATTAACGACTTGTTTGTTTTTTGCTTGTTTTTTTGCTTGTTTCCTTGCGTGTTTTTTGCTTCATAAAATAAAATATTGTCTTCGGAAATTTTTTTTTTTTATCCTCTGTAAAATTCCTTTTGTTAATAGAAAAATAATGTTAAATTTGTATTAATTTCTAATTTATTAATTTTTCTTTTTACCACTTTATATTCTTTACTTAAGTTGATATCACACGATTGGCGAACGCGCAATTTTTTGGTGCAAATCATAAATAATATATTTTTTAAAGCGTTGCGCCAATTGTGTGATATCAGCTTTATATTTTTATCCATGTTTTTAATTGATTTTATTTGTTTTTATCCACAAATATTTACCAGTTTAAGAAGTAAGTAGTATGAAATATGTATTATAAGGACACATAAGTCTCTGCAAAAGTATCACAAACATGCAAATAATGTAAGTCTTGTTTTATTATTTTTGTGATTGGAATCCCAAGTCGTATTTAAAATTCGCTCAGCCGTTTAGTTTTAAACGTGAGAGGGTTTCAACAAAATACCATTTGGTCATAAATTTCCCATGACCAATGAGCACTAAGCACTAAACAGATATAGCAGTTGCCAGTAAGCTCATGGCGCTGAGAACTTAAGACTTAGACTAGAAAAGCTATACTAGAAAAAACAAATGTAACCCGAACTTTAGAGTAAAGTCAAAATTATTGATTAAGGAAGAAAGGAATAGTCAAATTCTATTGATAAATCGAGCTACACATTAAAGAAACAGTAAGACTCTAACTAGGAAAAGTCAAATTATATTGATAATTTGAGTCTCGGTGCTAAATTCTGTATTTCAAAATAAGGGATTTCAGAATTCTGTATTTCAAAATTCTTTATTTCAAAATTCTGTATTTCAGAATTCTAGATTTCAAAATTCGGGATTTTACAATACGGGATTTATAAATTTGTATTAAGTAATTCTCGTTTATAATAATATTAATAAAAACCAAAAAAAAAAAATAATAAAAAAAACAAGAAATATAAAAATCAAAAAAAATAAATAAAAAAACACACACAAAAAAACACAAGAAAAAACTGAATTTGGAAATCCAAAATTCTGATATACATAATTTTGAAATCAAGAATTATGAAATCCACAATATTGTAAAAGCATAAAACAAAAAAACTGAATTTTGACCGACACAATTTCGTACCGATTTCGTCTACCTCGAGCTTGACTATAAAGAAATCATATAATTGTAGATAGACTATGGAGAAACCGTCTAACGCGAGCTACACTATGGAGAAACCGTCTGACTCGGCTAGACTATGTAAAAACCATCTAACTCGATCTAAGTTGATTTTTTGCTTGCTGCGTGTATTTTCAAAAATGCACTTTATAATGTGTGCGAGTATGTCGTGTGCATTGAAGTATAAACACAGGAATGCTAGATAGGGTACTTATCGACGTAACACATACACATTTTGTGTACGTACACTCATAGCGGTATACTGTGCCGTACAAATACTCGCGAGTAGTATAATTTTTCGACGGGGTTGAATATTTTTTTTCGACGCGGTTAAAATTTTATATGCAACATACGAGTACAATGATCATTTGATTTTTGGTTCAAAATAGTCAAATTGTGCATACAATTGTTCTATAAGGGGTG
>JAAAKO020020571.1:0-15152 GCA_010015015.2 Bolitophila cinerea | reverse complement strand
ATATATACTTTTTTAAGGTAAAATATATAAAATATAGTTTAATTAAATAAATAAAAGCTTTCGGTGTTTAGCAACAGATGGATACAAATACACGTGGTTGTCGACAAACAAACAAGACATCTAACGATAAACATATAAAACTAAAATATATTGAAAACGGAAACATATTTATAACGGTTTAACAAATAGCAATTGATTTTAGATTGTCTTGTAGTCAGTCACTAAGTGCTAGAGAATCATCATATAAATTAGCATATATTTTAATAGTTTTAAAGAGTCTTTTTTTAAATATATTCAATAATTATGCATCTATCTGTGAACCAACTGTGCAGCATAATTGACAATTCAAGTAATAGAGAAGTATATGATACATTAAAAATGTTGGTTGACGGTAGTTATTCGGCATTGCGGACACTAACAGTATATGAGAATGGTCGCTATATTTGTTCGGTGTATGTAGATAACAATTTAATGAGCACCACCAATTGTAGCCAAAAGTACAATGCTATAAATCAGGCCTACAGGGATTCACTGCGAAATTTATTGAAACAGTTAGACAACAGTGATGAAATTACGGATTTTAACAACTACAACATTGATCAAGAATCAAGTGTTGGATATCAGATAATGCGAAAAAATGGATGGAATGGACGGTCACTTGGTATCAGAGGACAGGAAACTAAAAAACCATGGCTTCAACCAATCAAACGAGACCGATTAGGGTTTGGAATGTCTGCTACATATTCAGTCGATAGACCGTTGAAAAGAAAACGTGATGAAAGCTATAATTCTAAGAAATATTCATCCAATAAAAAAAGGTGTGTAAAAGAACCTGCTGGTTATCTGTACAGTTCCTTTGTTGAACCTTCTACGTGTTATCAGCCGAAAATAAATTCAATTAAAACGGAAACAAATCAATCCACCAGTAGTGTGCACAGAAAGTTCGTACCATTATTGGATCATATTAAAATTGAACCCGGGTTGGAAAACAGAAATATTTTCATAACGCAAGAAATTAATAAGGTGCCCAATAGAACAAGTGCTGGAAATCGCTGTGAAAATAGGAGTTCATCCTATGCTGATAAGCCACGTCATTCTAGAATAGTGTATTAATTATTATTTAAAATTACTGTGATATTAGAAATTAAAATGTAATTGAAATTAATTTATGATATATAAATTGTGTATATTTATTTTTATAAAATAATATAGATATTAATTATTTCTTGGGTTTAAATCCGATCAATATAATTGTACGACTGAGATATTTTTTAATACTTTTATACAAGACCAATATTATTTTTTTATTATTTGATAAAAGAGCAAAATTTTCAACGTAAATTTAAAATGTATAAATAATGTCTTAATAAAAAAATGTCTTTAAAATAGTGAAAAACGTGTTCAATTGTAAATAAATAACGTTTATTGTTAAAACATATTTAAAATGTGTATTTTTAAATGAGAAAACTATGAATGAATATAAAATAACATATTTTTAAATATTTGTTTTATTAAAATTGTAATCATTTGCTTAGTTACCTCTTAATGTTTTTGTTAGGCCAACTTTAACCTTAGTTAACAAAAGAAATAAAATGGGAAGATCATTTATTATGCTGTTATTTATTAATAATGTATTTTTATAAATTCGCTAAACTAACATAACTAATAAATGAATGATAATTTTACATTACACTAAATCAATTTATTAGCGCCATATTCTACTAAAATTATAATAGAGAATAAAAAATGTTAAAATATTATATATTTTTAATTAAATTGATATCATGTTTAAAATGGTTGCAATTTTAATGTACTGCGTGCATTTAAATATTGCAGTAAAATTATACAGATAAAAATAAAAATCCGTTGACAGCAAAAAACATGCATTTTTTGAATAGATCATGAAATAATTTAGCAATTACCTGAATTGAAATTAAATTATAATAAACATAACGTTGTTGGGTCAATTAAAGATGTGTCAAAGGCTTTTACTAAAGTTGCTTTTACGGCTTTGCTAGAGCGTACAACTCCTAAAACATGAGGTAATCTTTAAAAATATGTATATTTAAATAGGATAACATTTATTTTATTGTGTGAAGATTAATAAATAAAATTGATGAATGTTTTAATTCAGCAACAAATTCACCCAATATATTTTTTAAAAATAGTTTTACTTGCAATAATTAAAATCGATAGCATATACATTCAAATAAATACAATTAGTTTTGATAAAAATAAATACATTTGGCAACCAATATTTTATGGGTGAAAATTTTACTAAATTACCATTATATCAATGAAAAAATAAATGTGTTTCTTGTAGTATAAATATATTCAAAAAATGTACCATACCAAAGAAAGCTATATCTTTTAGCTTATATCAGTAAAAATCATCCCCTGATTGGAAACCGCTCACCGGGAGCTAAACATAAAAACATCATTATAATTTAATTTAAAGAAATCATATTTTTTGTGTACTTTGTAATTTAAATATAAAAACCAATTTGCAGAGTATATACAAATATATAAAGAAATTAAATATTATATAAAAAATGTAATGTAAATATTATATAATATCGGTCAAAAGTATAGGACAAAAATTTTAATTTACCATAGATCTTAAGAAAATACATACCAATTCTACCACAAAAAAATCACAAATTCCATGTTATTCGATTGCAGGCTGCTATTTCTGTAAGAAGCAAAACGATAACGAGAAAAAACAATTATCCGATGGACAATGACAATTTTCATTGTCAAAATGATTAATTATTTGTGTATTGTTACATATATAATGAATAATATAATTGTTATAAGTTTAATATTATATACGGGTTTTCGAAATGTTGCAACATTTCAAAAATACACCTCTTACACTTCAAATTTGTTTCTTAAAAATAATACATTATGACATTGAATAAAAGGAGTGTTGTTTTGTGTGTAATTATAGGGTATTGGGTAATGATTTCGTATTTATTACAATATAGTTGTTAATAGGATCAAAAGTCACATAAAATAATATAATATATAAGTTTCAGGATGAAATATATTTGTTTAAATAAAAGATTTTTAAAAGCATTTGTTTTGCATTAAAAACCTAAACACATAAACAACAAAAAAGTTATAAATATATATTTTTAATAATTCTACCTTAAACATCTTACCACCAGTAGAGCAAGACCTACGGCTAAGATACTCTGAATTTGTAGGATTGCTCATATCCGGGTGCCAATGTCGAAGTGCTCCAGAAAAAATGCTGTTCTTTTATGATAGTAGATTTTATAGATTTAACCTTTTCAATAATGTTAAATGATTTCTTAAAAAAAATAATAAATGTTCCTTTTATCACAAAGAAGTAACCAAACGAACGATACAAAAACAAGATATAGCTGAAAGAACAGTAGTTCAGATTTAAAATTAATGTTACACTTAAAAGCATATTTTGAAATATAATTGTATCATAATTACACACAAATACACAAAAATTAAATGTATTTTGAAAAATGAGATGAGTTGAAATTTAAATATTAAATAGTTAAGTCTTATAAAAAAAACACTGTATAAGTAGAACAATTATTTATAATTAAACATTATATGTGTGCATTTATTTTGTGTCGAATTGTCTAAATATATACCAAATATTCGAAATTTAAAACTTCAGGTTATCTCTGTGTAAAGATTTGTTTGTTTATTGTTATGGTTAAATCTGAATCGCTGCACACAAAAGATCTACATCGCCGCAAAAACACGCACATCAATCAAATACTCAGAGGCTCTGTAAAAAATGTAATAATGTTGTTGGCATTTTGTTCGCTATTTAAAGAAGAGAAATAAAAATGGCTAATTTTTGGGTTTATAAGGAAAATAAAATAGATTTTAAAATGATATTTGGTTTAAAAACATAAAAGTAATAATAAAAAAGGAACATAAATAATATAATATATTATTATGTATGAGTATAAATATATATATCTAATATATAAATATATAAATATTTTTAAATAAATATATTAAATTATAGATTTATAGAGTATTAAGATCTATTTTGTGACGTCAATAATAATCAAAAAAAATCAAAACGATTTGCATTTACTTACCAATAATCAGTTTTTGTCATTTCCTTGGGGTTGACCTTGAGGCATTTGAGGTTGACCAGGATATCCACCGTATGCACCATAGGCTGCTTGTGCATATCCCGGCTGAGCAGCTGCACCAGCGTAATATTGAGCGTACTGATTATAGCCTGCCATACCTTGTGCAGCCTGAGCAGGATAGCCACCTGGTACTGAGGCAACTGTATTTGCAGCTGGTGTTGGTACTCCACCTCCAGCGGACATTTGGGCAGGTTGCTTAAAATTGCAAAAAGAATTGTTATAATTACAATTTATAATAATCATTTATGCAAATTACCTTAGTTCCTTTAATTTGATTCTCTATGGCCTCAGCTTCTTCAACTTTACCGATACTTCTATAGTATTCAGCCCATTGTTTACTATAGTCTGGTTGACCTGAAGTTGCTGCTGCCTGAACCTGTTGACCTTGTTGCTGCATATGCTGTCCACCATGCGAATTACCATTAGCAGGGGTAGCTAAATTAGATGATTAAACATACGTTAGAGCAAAAGCGAAAACAATATATAATTTTATATAGTTACCTGAAACAATTGATGCGGCCATTGGTTGTCCTCCTTGTTTTGCTTTTAATTGTTGCTCAATCATTTCAGCTTCTCGGTTCAATCCGATTGATCTAGTTGACCAGGAAAAGATAAAAAAAACACATAATTAAATCATTTTGGTATAAGAAATAAAAAAAAAATACAATGAACTATGAATAGATTATGCTAATAAATCATTGTTGCTTACTTATAATACTCAATCCATTGAGCTGAGTAATCTGGTTGGCCAGTGGACGGGTTTATTTGAACCGACTGTTGTTGTTGCTGTTGTTGTTGACCTTGGTCCCATGATTGAGCCTGGTATCCCCATTGTTGTTGTTGCTGTTGTTGACCACCGTATGATCCGGAAGTATTGTTTCCTCCACCGTATCCTCCTTGGTTGCCATTTCCACCGCCCGCTCCGATTTGTCTAGTACTTAAGATTGTAATATCAACGCCAATCTTTTCAGAAATAAGCTGGCGGGCATGTTCGATTTGTTCAGTGCTACCCTTCATTTTGAACATTTTCTCGGATGGAGGATTGATGGCACCGCGGTCCATTTCACAGAAAGCACCAGATTGTTGGTTGATTAATTTTATAGTTTCTCCACCTCGACCAATTACAATCTAAAAAAGTAATGTTTTAGAAAAAAAGCCAACATTCAAATAATAATTGTTACTAACACCACATTTTGAAGCTGGCACTGCAAATGAAACTTCTTCACGCATTGGCTGGTTACTTGTGTCAGACCCGTAACCATAGTTACTATTGGTAGAACTATTCATATTATTTCTATTCATACCTCCATTGCCTTGATTGCTCTGCGGAAAATAAAAAAAAGATTCAGGCGTTATGATTAAACATTGTAATATTTATAGTTTATACGAACCATAACACTTTCTATCAATTCTTCAATAGTCTGCTTAGCATCGTCTACCTGGGATTGTGAACCTGAAATTATGCATCGCCTGTCTCCTGGTGCGTCATTTTTGCCTTGGATAAACTGCAGTTTACATCCAGTTTCTCCCTGAATTTTTTTAATCATATCTCCGCCTTTGCCGATGACTACGCCTACCGCTGTCTTCGGTACGAATACCTCGGTCTGTTCGCTGCCACCATTGTTGAATCCACGGTTACCACCACCATTACCACCAAAGGGATTTTCTTTTTCCAAAATTAAATCAAACACTAGTTGTTTGGCATGCTCAACTTTTTGTGGTTCGCCTGAGATACGAAGAGGCTTCTCAGCTAATTCTTGCCCAGGACCATCTTGAATAATAACCATTTTTGCTCCAGTTTTATCCTGAAGCATTTTAATGGTTTCACCACCTTTTCCGATTACCAGACCTACTTTTGAACCGGGGACCATGACTTCTTGGTATGGAGGGTAACCGGCAGCACCAGTTGGCGGAACAATTACACAACTAACGATTTCCAGGCCACCGCCGCAGTTTTGCTGAGAACACATTTGTTGTAGTAATTCTTTTGCATGATTAACAGATTCTCTGGATCCAGATAATGTACAAACGCGTTCTATTTAGTAGTAAAAATATATTGTTGTTAAAAAAATATTTTATATTTTGTGTAAATTATTTGATTGTTAATAAACAAAATGCAATAATTATTATTACCAGCATCTCTTGACATTTGAACTTTACATCCACTATCACTTTGTATTCTAGATATAGGATCATCTCCACCAGTTCTAGCGCTCAATCCGGCAGCTATCTTATCGGGAAGCTTAACTTCTTCTGTTACAACGTTTCCAACACTTTGTGCTAAACGAGCAGCCACCGCAGCAGCCTAATACGTAACATTGCAGAAAAACGCCCAATTTATTAAAAGTTTGAAATAAAGACTTTTTATTATATTAGACTTACCTGTTGTACGGCCATCGCTGCCGGGCTCATGCTAGAGTTGGAAGAACTATAATCCGATCCGCTAAACTTTTTTGAATCGGGTTCTGTGAGTATGAACACGATTATCAAGTGAGTGAATTGTGTATATGTAAAAGAAAAATAATAATCGATAAGTTCATTGTTCGGGTGGTGAATTTGATGTTCGTGCTTTTGTTCGATTGCTTACCTGGACCGTCGTCTAAGGAGCGCTTTGTTCCTTGCCCACCAGGGTGAATTTTAGCCGCAATCTATGCACAAACAAGTGTAATACTTTATTATTTATATATTAGATAAAAATTTGTGGGTATTTTAATAATTTTAATTGCGTTAAAAAAAAAACTAATGGTGGATGTCTAGTGGCGGTTCGGGGAGCAAAACGTCGGCGTCTACATTTTATATTGACTACTTCATTTTGTGCATATATATATAGAGAAAATGTTCATTTTTAACGAACCTGTTTTGCTCTTTGTAAAGCTGCTGCAAATGCCGATGATTGACTAAAGTTTTGCTGAGTTTGTGGAGGTGCAACTGAAGAATAATCACTCATTTTTTTTAAATAAATTCACAGAAAAATCTACAAAACACGCGTACATTAAACTTTTAATGGCGACGCGCGAATGTAAGAAAATGAAAAAGAACGAATATATGTCGTTTTTGTACTTAACGAAAACTAAGATTACCCGATGTACACAAAGGCTTTTTAATTTCCCAAACCAAAAATTATAAGATCAAAAATATTCACAATTAAAAATGTAGGAAATTTTTTGAAATGCTTACGAGTAGAGATCTCGACACTGTTAAGCTGCGTTCTCACATGGGCTGTCAAATCCGATGATATCCATTTTTTTAGTATATGTGAAATGTCAGCGTTCTTACAATATATGACGTTTGACATTAGGTATAAAATAATAGAATGTGTATATCAATTGTATTTCTCTGAATGAAATATGGTTTACTGATCTCTATTCAGCCCATCGATGCATGCTAGGTTTTTTTGTCTATTAGTAATGTTCCCTGTAATCAGGGTTGGGAATATGGCTGAAAATTTTTATTTACTACATTTGCTACATTCGCTACGTAGTAAATGCTTTTACTACGTAGCAAATGTAACAAATGTTGCAATTGTATCAAACTGTTGTGATTGGCTCACTAATGTTTTTATGTCAGGCCACATGGAACATTTAGGCATAAGTCGGCATAAGTTGACCTATCAGAATTAAATTAGGTATTAAATAAATCATTTGCTACGTTCCCAACCCTGCCTGTAATGCATTTCAGCGGTTTGTAATTTCTACGATCGCATAGAATTCTCAAAAATCTTTCTATTTTTCGTTGTTTTCGATACACATATACCAACAAAAATCAAAATATTTTACCACTACATAGACAAAATCGGTCAATTTTTTTAATGGAAATCGTCGGGATTATTTGAATTTCCGAACGCAGCTTTATCGTGAAGGGATTTGTACAGCGAACTGTACAACTGAATTTCCCAATAATACCTTCTTCAAAGCAATTTCCCAAACAATTACTCAAAAACGCAAATTACCTTAAAACGCCAATTTTCAGAAAAAAGAAACTAATATTTTCTTTAAAAAAACATAGACTTTTAAATATTATATAGACACAAAATGTACCAGTTTTTTATATATTGACTTTAATGAACAATCCATGCAGTATTTACCGGTATTTTAGTTGTTTTCGTCGTCAACCGATGGCTTATTATTTAGGCACATTTTAAAAATTGATAACTTTATCATAATATAACTTGTAAAATAGTAAAGAACATGATAAAAACATAAAATAGTGTATACTTTATACATTTTAACAAATAGCCGCGATTGTTCTTATTCAAAATATTATAAATACGTGTTATTAAAAAAATCAAAACTATGCCGTATTATGAGTAAGTCACAGTGATTACTACTAACTGTTTTTTTTTAACATTTCATAACATTATGGAATTATGCCCGGGATTATGGCCTATGCTGAGAATTGTCAAACTACATAAGTTATGTATTAAGCTAGGGTTTAGTTGTGAAACACTGCTGCCAAGCAATTCCAGCAATGACATGCTGAAAAAGCTTATATTCACAATACGATAGACAAAGACAAAACGTATGCGAAGATATTTTTGCCGCCAATCAAAGAGCGCAGTTTCAACGTTTCTCTCTGTATTTTCATCTTGTTTTCACTTGCTGGTAAGCGAATGTTTCACAATTAAAATCCAGCTTACTACACCTTTATGAATTTGATGTCTTTATAGAAATAATTATACTTCCTTTCTAGGAAAATTGAAATTTTAAACGTACACATCTACAGAAAATTGCGTACAAATAAGCGCGTGTTCGTGTGTGTGTATGTTTTTTGCACACACACATCCACATGCAGTAAGCAAGCATATTATTTTGTTTGTGCTCGTGCAGACAAAAGCTTATAGCTCGGCTTATAGTGCAAAAATCTATGTTTTTTCACAAAAAACATAAACAAATTGAATCTGTCACATTATGAACAATTTACATCGATTTTTTTATATCTCGATTTATATGTAAATTTGTATGAATTGGGTGTTAACGCCGCCTCCATAATATTTACTCCGTGTTCTAAATAGTAAATACTCATTTAGACATTTTTGTTGTTCATAGCAAAATGTCAACAAAAAAGTAACACTGTCAACATTGAAGTTAGCAGCGTGTTAGTCTTTGTCAGGAAATATTGTTTTATCTCCCGAAATAATTTTGTTTTGAAAGATAATTTTATGTGGGAATTCCTCTCGGAATTCGTTGATGAATTTAGTTTACTGGACTGCACTGCAGCCGAACAACTGTACATGTTGGATTTCCATGGTTGGGTACGTTACGTATTTACGTAATATATTTTTGAAAGGCCTTTATTTTGAAAGGCCTTTTGAGACACAAAATTATGTAGTCAACAAACAAAACTGGGAAATAATATACTATCGGGCTACACCAATACTTAGTTACAGAGAAACATGTCGGCAGACGCCGAAAAGATTAAAAACACTAAAAATATGGTATGTAACTATTTTTAAATAGTGTTATTTTTAAATATGCAGCATGCATATAATAGAAACATACTTATTTTTAAGTGCAATAAATGCAACGCAGATTGTAGACTGCATAAATTGCATGATGGTTGATCGGCATTTGTTAATGTATGTGTGTCACACAACATGGCGTTCGGTGTGTATCGTGCATTTTTAAATGTCGTCAAAAATGACCGCGAACAAATATTATGACAAGCTTATGCGTATAATAAATATTTTACACTTAGTACATTTGAAGTTATTTTGATAGAATTACCTTTAATTAATATTTTTTAAGACTGAAGACAAAAAAACTACTGACGCGACCCAGGAGGTCAAATCACTGGGTAATGATGATAAAACCGACAGTAAGAAAGGGAACACCGTCGTAGACGATAATATAGAGAATCTGGAAAAAGGTAAGTTTTTATTTATTATAATTTTTTATATTTAAATAAACACCGCAATCAATGCGTTTGCAAATTTGTCAATTATTAGTTGTTTGGCAGTTAATACAAACCTTTTTTTAGTAGATCCAATACTAAAAATAAGTTAAACCAGTCCTAAATTTAATCATATATATTTTATATGAAAAAAAATGTTAATAATTGTTAATATTATTTTTAGTATAAATATTAAATATTCAAGACTTCTAAACAACTACAATTATTATTGGATTTTTCTAGTTGAAAAAAAGAAACCTGTTAAGGATGAATCTGAAAATGAAGAAAAAACTGAAGAGGATTCCATCGAAGATGAAGAAGATGAGGCTGAAGATGATGATTACGAAGAAGGTGATTCGAAAAAAAATGACAATTCAAAAAAGTCTGTAGAGAAGAAAAAAGCTGATTCTAAAAAAACAGTAGATGATGTTAAGCAAACTCCTAAAAACTCTATCGATAAAAAGAACAGTGATAAGGAGATAGACATTAAAGATGAAAATCCACTTACATTGGGGGAAATTTTTAAAATAAATGCTTTTATCACGAATACTAAAGTGGACAATCTACAACCGCTGCACACCGTAAGCATTTTTATTTATTGACAATTTTAGAAATATATATATTTTTTTATTTTCAGATTTGCTATAATACTAGCGCTAAACCGAATGTAATTAAAAAGAATCTGCGTAAATTTGATGGATTTGAATTCGATGCCGAGTCTGAAGAATATAAAGCTAAGGTTGAATCCGTTCAAAAGCTTGATATTAGCAAGTTAAAGGCCATTTGTGATGGATTGCTATTAGACAAAAAAGGTAAATTGTTATATTTGTTTGTGTAGATTTAAAATTATCGTTTTTTGTTGCCTAAAGGATCTAAAGATGATCTTGGTGAGCGCATCTGTGTATTCTTGCTTTCACCGGAAGGTGAAGAAGAAGCACCAGAAGAAGATCAAGAGGAAGAAGAAGTACTCTCTAGCGAGGACGATAATAAAAAGAAACCAAAAGGTCGAAAAAATGCTCGCGAAGATAAATCAATAAAATCAAGTGGAGGAAGACCACGTCGTTCTACAGCTGGGCGCACACGAGGTAATTTATTGTGGTATTATTTTAAAATAAAATCGTGTCCTGTTTATACATATTTTAACGAAATGTACATAATGCTGTCTCTTTATGGTTTCATATGCCTTTATCGAGATAACAAGATCTTCCGTTAGCCGTTATCATTAATCATAATTTTCGTGTAAGTACATTATTATGAATTTAATGAGATATACTTTTTTGGAAAACATTCGTTTTTGTCAAAATTATTTCATCACGAAAGAATGTCTGGACATTGTTTTGTTCTTATCCATTATTTTGAGTCTTCTCTTTAAATACTTTCCCAACAAAGTTATACTCACATTTTAGACATTTTAAAATTTTGTATTATGTATATTGTATAATATGTAGTTAGACCTATGTCGGAAATTGTTTTTGTTATACTATAAAAAAATGTGTATTTTACACAGAAATAACTAGTCTTAAATAATGTACTCATTTTGTTATACTAATAAATCCGTGGAACTTTTAAAAAACGTATTAATTCAAAACATACATTATTATAAAAATGTATTATAAAATAAATCATACGACTTAGTTCTTCTATTTATAATTGTATAAAATTATGTGTATAAAATTATCATAATCTAATAGTAAGCAAAATAAAATAATATTTTTATTATAGATTCAACCTCGTACGTAGACTATAGTAGTTCAGAGGAGGAGGAAGAAAAGTATGTTCGCCCTAAGGCAGTGAAGGGTCGCCGCAATAAAGATGAGTCTGATACTGGATCAGATGTATGTGTTATCTAATTATAATAATTATAATCGGTAATCCGCATTTTTTTTATAAGTATAATCCATCCGGCAACTCAGACTCTGATGTTGGTAAAAAGAAGAGAGGAGGAGCAACCGGAAGAGGACGACTACCGACTCGTCGTGCTGCTGTAAGGCGTAAACCTTCCGAAAGCGAAGAAGAGGAAACACCACCAACTTCAGAAGAAGATAGTGATGTAAATTAACAAAATGTTATTTAGTTTTACTATGGCTTTAATAATTTATTATGATTTTTTAAACAGGCACCTCCAAAGAAAAAGAAGGCAACACCAACTACTAATTCTCGTGGACGTGGACGACCATCTGTCGCTCGCAAGAAGAAGGAGACTGAATCTGAAGAAGAGGAGTCTGAACCGGAAAGTGACGATAGTACAGTAAGTAATGTTGTTAAATTATACATACTTTTATTTAATTGTTCAAATTGATTAGGATAAAAACAAGAAAGTTGCTGTAAAAAATAACAAATCGTCGAATAGTAAGACCAAGGTTGTAGCTTCTCCAATTCCAAAAAGTCGTGCTAAAGCAGCGGTTCCATCTAAACAAAAGGCTGCGAAAGACGGATCAAGCGAAGAAGAAAATGAAAGTGAAGAGGAAGACGAAAAAGATGAAGAATCAGAGGATGAACCATTGGCCAAAAAAGCAAGGCCTTCAATGCCAACCGTAATTTAATAATAAATATTTTAAATTATTTTTTAACAAATTATGTATTTTTAAAACATTTAGGACGAAGAAATCAAAGGATTTGTAAAAGAAATTTTAAAGGCCGCCAATTTGGAGGAAATTACAATGAAAACTGTATGCAAGCAAGTGTATGCAAAATATCCCCAATTTGATTTATCTCATAAGAAAGATTTTATCAAATCAACAGTAAAAATTGTAGGTGTTACTTTTATTTTAATATTATATTTTGTAATAATTGTCCAACCTTTTTATAATTTCAGTTAATCGCTTCGTAATGATGCATACCACCATGGTTCCATGAACTTCATCACAATAATTTTCTTATTTACATTTTACAAGAATATAATATTATTAATTGGTTTAACTGTCTTCTAAAAAACGCGTTCGCGTCCCTTTCCCTCTGCCTCAGTACAAAAATGTATGTAATATCAAAAACCTTCGATAATGATAAAGTAAAGATAATATTTTTAAAATTATATTTTGTGTAAAATATGTAAACATTTAATCAATTTTAATCATTAAATGGCAGAGGTTATTTTGTGTTTAAATGTAAGGAATATTATTATGGAAACTTTATAATATATCGTTTTTACAAATATAACAATTTGTGAACACCGTGTAATAAGATTTTATTATTACATTAGATTCGAAGGAATGGTAGATCGCTAAAATGTAATTTGTTTCTGAGAAATTCAATATATTGATGATGCATAAATATTAAAATGTTTTTTATTTAATAATAATAATAATTGAAGTTTATTAAGGTGCATCAACTGCAATTGTTATTAGGACCGTATGTGAAAACATTTTTTGTATTATGTTATTTATTTAATATTTTAACATTAAATACAGGAACCAAATTTTACTTTGTTTCTAGTCACCCTGATCAAAACAAAAAAAGAAAAGTGAAGTAAGTTATTATGCCATTTGTTGAGATGACCTTTCCTTTATAAACAGTAAAACCGCTGGGGATAATTTATAGATGTAGTTTATACATATTCTAGTGAAATATTTTCGTTTAAGACGTAAAGTATGTTTGAAAAAGTATTCATTATTTATAAATAAAATAATATAAAAATGTATCAATTATTGCAAACAGTTTTGTATATATATATACATAATATACATGTCAAATTTAATAATATCGAGGACTGGATCGGATGAGAAGAAGTGAGTTAAGTTAAGCTGAGATATATATATATATATCTTAAAATTCAATATTAAAAAATATGTTCCTAATTATATTAAAATGTGCACCTACTAAAGGGTTTACCTAAAAAAAACAGTGCGCCTAGCTACCTATTTACGCTTCACGTATATTTATAAAAAACAAAAGCTTTTTTATTGGGGGCAGATAATACTTTCTGGTTGGTCATAGGGTAGATAACCCGGGTATTTGACCATATTTTCGAGTACTTGATTACCCAGGTAATTGAGTAGAGTAATTGACTCGGGTATACGTATAATTTTAGATATTTTATATAAATAACATAAATAATAAAGTCTCAGAAATTCTAGTGACTTGAGTCTTAAAATAATACTAAAATTAGTAAAATTTAAATAAAAATCTTTAAAAAAAATAAAGAGGTTAGGTAATTAAGGATTTTTTGTCATCCGTCTCAAATTGCATTGAATTCCCTAATAACTGTAATGAATACCTGCAAATTATTGCAAAAGTGTATTTTGCAGTATTTACAATATTGCTCTTGCATGGATGGTAAAGGCATTTGATAGAGAGAATTGGTAACCGCCACAAAAAAATATATAATCCGCTAAAGTGTTAATAACCTAATAATAGCCTAATAATAGCACTCACATATTGATACTCTATTGAATAAAGAACTTAAAATGTTAGAAGTTAACCGAGGAAAGAGAAGCACCCAACTACACAATTTGTACAAGGCATTAATTACAATTGAACCTATATCCTCTATACACGAAAGTGGGTCTTTTTATATCTATAGTAACTTCAATATCTGCATACAAAATAATAAGAAACAGAGGATAAGCTGTAAAATGTTAAACGATATTATATTCTTAAAATATTTTTATTATTTAGGTTATATTAAACTGAAAAAAAAAATTGAGGACGAAAAAAAGATATCCGGGTATAGTTTTATTATATTATACTTGATTTCCCTTTTTTTAAATTTAATGTAATTGGTCATTTTTGTTTTTTTTGAGCATGTTATTTTCTCCTTGTGCACTGTTATTTTAGGTGCATTTTTTTAGGAGCACATATTTTTGGAGAGCGATTTATTTTATGCCATATGATAATCTACTATCTACTTAATTTGTTATTTACAACTGAAACCGATAATATTTTTGTGTCACAAGCTTGTACATCGATTTCAAAGACTGATGATTATCATTTTCCATTTGATTTTTTTATGGATTTAGAACAAAATATTTTAAGTGATTCGAATAATTACAATACTGAGTGTAACTTTAAATGAGCTAACTTTAATATGTTAAAAGAATTTTACAACGCAATTGATTTCAACTCGCTTTTTGCGAATCACGATTTAAACCTTGTTGTGGATATATTATATGA
>JAAAKO020020560.1:0-15155 GCA_010015015.2 Bolitophila cinerea | reverse complement strand
AAACCACGGTGCGTATATATGGTGAGGTATTTCCGCGACTCTTCTTCCACTTCAATTTGCCAATAAGCATCTGCTAATTCTATTTGCGAAAACACTGTGCCACCTGCTAATGTAGCAAATATTGCGTCGGGTAGTGGAATGGGATACTGGTGCGAAATGGGTGCACTATTAAGCCCAGTTGAGAAGTCGCTACAGATTCGCAATTGTCCGTTAGCTTTTCTCACCACAACAATCAGTGCGGCCCATTCAGGAGTATCCACTGCTGTGATTACTCCTTCTTTCTCTAGTCGCTGCAGCTCTCATTCAACATCTGCCATTACAGCAAAAGGTACCGGTCGCCTCGGCCTTAATGCAGGTCGCGCGTCGACGTGCAGTAAAAGTCTTGCCATGACCTTCGTACACAATCCCAGTTCTTTATTGTAAATGCTTGATAACCTCTTCTGCACTGCGTTGATGATGTCTTCAGGTGTGATAGCCGCTTTCGTCTGGTTACAAACAGTGCTGATAGGCACGTCCCAAAGGTCCATCCAATCAAGCCCTAGTATGTCCAGACCGTCAACATCGCAAACGTAGCACGTTCCGACGTTGATCTCGATGATGTCCGAGAGATTTAATTCGAATCGCACAAACGAACTCTGCTATGTTATGTTGATAGCGCCTCCAGATGCATTCGTAGCGGAGCGTGTAGTCGGACTGGCTGCTGGTGCCCCAATTTCTTTCCATGTCTTGGTCGATATGAGAGTGATATGTCCGATACCGAATCAAACTGCAATGAAATCGACTTACCGTTGACATGTACGGTGACATATTTGCGCTTACTGAGTGCTCCGACATGATTAACGCTAGCAACTGAACGCAAAGGCGATGACTTCGAACCCTTATGGTTGTGGTTCTTGCTTTTTGCTACTGTGCTCTTCGATAGTGTTTTCCCTTCCTTGTGACCGATCAGACAACATTGTTTGTATTTATGTTGGTTAAATGTGCAATGGTCTGCAAAATGCATTCCACCACACGACCAACATGGTGTGCGGTTTTCTTTCCGATCGCCGGTGCGGTCTTCATTCCGATCGCCGGTTTCCCTTTGAATTTCTGATTACGCTCACTGACTGCTGCTCGAACGTAGTGATGTGAATGAGAGCTGCTGGACTCGACCAAAGCTGTGTCGTGCTTTATGTGTGCTAGCCTATTACACTCTGCGAGTATAGTATCGAGTGTTATTTGCGTGCCACTCTGTAGCTTTGCAAGCAAGCTCGTCCGTATATCAGATTCGCGGAAAGACAGCAGCCCACTTACAAACAACAGACCTTTGAATTCAGCTGCTGTGAGTGTGTTCAGCTGAAACTTTGTCTATTGATCTTGCCGACGTATGTGACGTAGTCCTCCTCTTCAGATTTAACCATCTTTAGGCATTTGTAGCGTGTACTGAACACTGATTCCTGTTTGCCAAACATAATCTTGAGACGTTGTACTGTGTCCTCAAATGACAGCTCATGAGGGTTTTGTGGTAGGATTACATTAACGTACTTGTTGTGAACCGATATATGAAACTTCCTCAACAGTAGTCTCACCTTTGCCGGATCGGGTTACACCGTCTACAAAAAAGAGATCTTCATATCGGCTATACCAAGCTTCAAACGTGATATCGGCTTCAGGGTCATAACTGAAATCTGTTATGCTGGTCGACAGTGATTCGATCAAAAACTCGGTACTCTGTACTGCTTTGCGTGGTGCTGCCTATCCTGCAGCATTGGTGGTTGCAAGTCCTGAGAGCATTTCCATTAGCTGTCGATTTTGCTCTAAGATCGCTATGAGGCTTGCTTCGGTCATTTTGTGAGGTTATGAATTTTAACACTGCACTGCACTTCACCAATTCAATTTTATTCTATAGAACCACAATCCCATCTTCGTCGCCAATATGTTGTGATGCAGAGTCAGAGAAATAATATATACTTTTTGTCTTTATATAACTAATATAAATATTCTAAATAATAAGTGTATAAAGGTAATATATAATTCAGTGTCCTCAAAAGTACCGTTCAACTTGAAGTCCCGGTGCTCAGTGTATCTTATCGTAATGTATGTGTATGTATATGTGTGTAAATGTATTATTGTACAGGGTCTTCAACACAAATGCATGTAAAATTCTTCTAATATACTGTAAATTCTAATAAGACTTTCATTAAACTCAGGTCAACACACAATATCGTTCCTCTTTAAATTCAAAATAACCGAAAACCTGTAATATTACATATGATTTGTAATTTTGTGATAGTTTCCAATAGCCAAAACCCGATGTCGCTGTTCTTTCCCGCGTAACCCTAAAATTTATCTCTTCCAATTTGAAAACTCATTCTAATTCTAACTCTACTTTTAAATCAGATTCCAATTCGAATCATTGTGAATTATCTCATAAGAAGCTGCAGATTGTGGTGTGTGCTACGGCTAACACTAAACCCGGAACGATTCTAACTTGATGCGCCATTTCCGAATGTGCCGCCACTTGCGTGTAGAGGTCGCTGTACGCCATTCGATACCCAGGCCAAGCCTAGCTGGCATAGCGCAATCAAATGGAAAAACTAAGGCGGAGTCATTTCCATTGTGCAGCGCGTGTGTGCAATGAGTATAGAGAAAGTGGGGCGTCGCAACGCGCATGCGTCAGCGTCGTCAGGGCGTTTTTCTCTCCTACGAAAAAGCTGGTGTGTGTGTGGCGCCAGTGTCGCGTGCGTATGTTTGTTCGTTCACACAAAAACGACGGTGGCGAAAGAGAGATGGTCGATGTGAGCAAACGCCGGATAATATACATAGACAATTTTTGCTGTGTGCACCTAAACTGTGGGTACGACCGACGTGAAACGAGGCGACGCGACGTCGCGACGTGCGTGGTGTGTCGTGAGTACGCGCGTGTGTGTGTGTGTGTGTGCGACAGTGTTTAGATGCTGCCCGGCCGCCCGTTCTTCCACCGCGGCTTTCCGTGGTTGCCGTGGCCGTTGCCGTTGCCGCTTTCCACGACTATAGCTGTGCGCGTGCTGTCGTCGTGCTAGAAAGCTCTTGTGTTTTTCTAAAGAACGAGGCGGAGTTTTTCTGCTGTTCTGCATATCCGCATACGCGTAAGACGTTTGGCTTTGGTTAGTTTGTCATAGTTGTCCTTCGTGCGCGCGCAAACCACCGTTTTTTATTTACGCAAGCAAAAAGTGTCATTTTTTGTATCTCGATTCGACAACAAGCGTTTTTTAGCGCGACGCGTGGTTTTAGATTTTTTTTTAGTCCTTATTTTCTAAGGAAGTTCATTTTCATTGAAAGCGGAACAAGAATAACTGGAACACTAAGAAAGGTGCGTTGATATATGCATATTATTATGTATATATATATGTTCGTGTGTGTGTGTGTGAATTGTGTTTGATTATTATTTGGTGTCATCGGTGGTTCGTGTGATTGCTTGCTGATGCGTGCCGGTGATGGACCCGCAAATCGGTGGGAAGATCCTGAGGAGGGCTTATAGCTCCAGGTGAGCGCATTAACAGTGAATTTAGCAGATTGATGTGTTTTTGTATTGTCTCATTTACTTACATATATTTATCTCATAATCAACTGAAATTTAGTTTCCTTGGGCCGATTTTTATAATCACGTTTAAATAATTTATTGAGACTTCCGAAAAATGTATATTGTATATATAATTAAATGCGGCAGAGATCACGCATTGTGAGTCACGTATCACCTCACAGAAACAATTACCAATCGCTTCTGTAAATATATATATATATATATATAAACATACAATTTCGGACATTAATTCCTCGAAATGATTATGCGTTCGCGCGAATGCATAATTTGCGAACTCTTCATTTAATTATATAGTTGCTTGGTGGGCACTCACTCTCTCTCTCTCACTCTGTTTAAATATATACCAATACCTACACACAAATAATAACTATATACATAAAAAACATTTCTTGGCTCCTGTGTGTACCGATTTAAGTAAAATGCCATTAGCGAGGATGGCCGCTGCCGCTGCACCGCTGCGCTGCACCAAAGATCGCGACTAGCGTATTATTATTATTGTGCATCGCAGAGTTCTTTTATATAATACAATGTTTATTTATTTTTAAGTCCATGAACTTTCGGTGTAAGCGTGTGTGTGTGCGCGCGTGCGTTTGTGCACACAACAACAGTAATTTTCGTGTTTACCAAAATGTCTCTCGCGTAAAAAACGAAAATAACGGTCAAAACCTGTTCTTGAGCTAAGATCGGCTCTCGCGGTGGCACGCATATACACGGAATATATGTACATTGATAACATCCGATAAATCTTATTTTTAAATGCACGCGTTCACGGTTTGCGAATATTTTCGAATGTTTTCGAAATTTTTTCGAAAATATTTTTTTTTCTGTGTTTTTGCTTGTTTTTAATAAAGTTGTGTTTTTTTTAAATTATTTTTTTAATAAAACAAACATAATTTAAATAAATTTAAAAAAATAAATAAATTAAATAAATTAAATCAAATTAAATATTTTTTTATATATATTAAATTTTGATTATTATTTAATATTCAGAATCATTTAAATGGTATTTCATTTGACATATTGAAGTATATGAAATATTTGATAATATTTGATAATATTTGATAATATTTGATAATATTTGATAATATTTGATAATATTTGATAATATTTGATATTTTTGAAAATAAATTTGTCAAATAAAATGATTGGTATTATTTATCAATTTATATGATTATTTTAATATTTTTCAACATATCAATCCATATTTTCATTAAAAATCATAAAAATTATTTAATAATCATAATAAATAATAATAATGATAAATAATAAGAAATAATAACAATAAATAATAATAATAAATAAAAAAACTAAGTTTTTTATATTTAAGATCAATTCAAATATATTTCACACAAAAAAACAAAAAAACGCCATAGAAACAACAACAAATCCAATACCGTTAAATTATGTGCAGAATCATTGACTTTAACTGCATTAAATCAATCTTAAATGAAAATGAATTTCAAAAACAAACACACACACACCGCAAATCGTGTGCAAGATGACTTCGCGATTCACATAAACTCTGCCTATATAATCTCATACATATAAATTTATATATATATGTATATATATATATTTATATATATATCTATATGTATACATATAGCACGCAGAAAATCATATAATATACAATCAGCCCAGCTGTTAAATGCGCCCTCTCTTAATTTATGCTCCGGATTAAAGACTACCCTCCGCGTTTAAATCAATAATTTGTGTATATTTTACACATCCCATAGCGAATATATATTATATATATAGAACACGTTCTTATACATATATATATATATACACATTAAATACGCACACACACACAGACACAGCCATTCAAAACTTCAACTTTATAATGTGCGCTCGAGAGCTAGCTCGCTCTGCTTTAATTTAAAGGTCATTAAGTACATAAGGTATAGCACGAATACATACGCGCAAATTTTATAAAATATAGTACACGTCTTGTGCTACAGAACACAGACACACACACACACACACACACAGACTCAAAATGTATATGTATATAAAACATTATTACGGGCGCTTAGTAAATTACTGAGAAGATACTCAGTGTGCCGCCGCCGCCGCCGCCTTATGTATTTAAATATATAGAGAATATATTATATAGTATCCGTTCCGTTTCCTCTTCCTTGGAACGGACACACACACAGACACACACAGACACACACAGACACACAGAGCCCGCGGACTCTTGGTCTTGTGTTTGTATGCACTCTTTCAATGTCACCAAAGTTGAGAATCCAAGCAGGTTTAATGTTTTCCTTGACTTTTCCTGCAGAGGATTTTTCTTTTGGTAGATTTGACTGACGAACATTTTATAGATATTTTTTATTATCTAAATTTGGGTGTTTTTTTATAAATAACAAATAAAATAAATAATAATAAAAATTATAAAATAAAATTTAAAAAGCATTCATTTTTTAACGATTTTTGAAGAAATATCTTGTGTTTTCCGGAAATAGAAAAATATTTAAAATATATTTATTTTCTTTCGAGAAACTTTAAAATTCTTTGATTTGTTTTTTAAAATAATGGAATTAATCATTTTTTTCTTTTCTTTTATTGAAATCTGTAAAAAAAAAACAAAAAAAAAGTGATTTAACAAATTTCTCCAAATAATTTTAATTATGAATAATTAAAAATACCTTAGTAAATCTAAGCCATCGATTTACTAAGGTATTTTTATTGAACTTAAATTTATAATAATAAAAAAATGTTTTATTGTTTACTGAAGATCTGACAAAAAATACTATCAATTTTTAACCAAAGTTTCTAAGACTGCTAATAGAATTTTGTCTGATTAATAAATTAAAAAGAGACTAACTTTTTTATTAAACATAAAAAACAAAATAATAATTTTGGATATTGACAATTTTCTGGAAAAGTTGAAAATATTTTACAAAATGTATGTTTAAATGTTTACTGAAGGTCTGCTAAATAAAAACTATCTAAAAGTTGTAGTTTTAAATTTGCGGATTTTTTCAATCATTTTTTTTTGACTGATAAATGAATTTATTCCTTTTTTCATTGAACACAACGAGTTATTTATTGTTGGTATTGAAAGTAAGAAAATATAAAATATATACATTAACACATTAATTTATAAAATATTATTGTTTTAATGTTTATTGAAGATCTGCTTAAAAGAATACTAACTAAAAGTTGTAGCACACATTTTTGGGTGTTTTTAACCAAAGTTTGATAGACTGATGAATAAATTTAGTCTCATTTCATTAAACAAAAAATCGAATTATTAATTTTTTGGTATTGATATTTTTTGATAAAGTAAGAAATTATTTTACAAAAATTATGTTTAAATAATTAATGAAAATCTGCTAAAAAAATGTATCAAAAAATTGTAGCATACATTTGCGGGTGTTTTTATCAACAGTTTCTTGGACTGATAAATGAATTTATTCCCCATTTCATTAAACAAAAAAAAAACGAATTATTTATTTAACATAAAAGGACAAATTATTAATTTTTGATATTCATATTTTCTGAAAGAGTTGAAAATCTGAGAGTTGAAGATCTGCTAAAATAAGACTATCATAAAAGTTGTAGCATACATTTTTGGGTGTTTTCATCAAAAATTTCTTAGCCAAATAAATCAATTTAGTCACCATTTCATTAAACAAAAAAACAATTTTTTGAAATTGATATTTTCTGAAACAGTTTAATCTTTTTTACAAAATTAAAAGGTTTAATGAATTTCTGCTAAAGAAAAGACTATCTAAACACATCATCTAAAGTTTCTTAGACTGATAATTGAATTTAGTCTCCATTTCATTAAACAAATAAATCAAATTTTAAGTTTTTGATATTGATAATTTCTGAAAAATTTGAAACTATTTTACAAAATTTTATGGAAGTCTAGAAATATTTAAGAAAATCCGAGTTAAAAAATTGTAACATATATCCAAAAAAACTTACAGATGCAGGAAACCTAAATCCTATTTATTCTTTAAAAACAAAAAAATTGAAAATGAAAAAACAAACGATAAAGAAAATCTTGTTATTGGTTTTAAAAGCAATAAGTAACTTGAAAATATTCTCCAAAAAAAATATATATATACAAGACAAATTAGAAATAATTTAAATAGCTTAAGAAATTATAAATATGTATTACTAATATATTGAAAACAATATTTTTAATAATATTATTTCAATTTTTTTCGTAAAAACTACGTCATAATTAATTCTATTATTTGTTTTTTTATTAAGAATTAAAACAAATGTATTGATAATTTTTATGAAAAACATTTTATATAAAGGACAAAAAGGTTTTTGATGTTTGACTCAAAAAAATGATTAAAAAATACTTTTTTTGTCAATTTTCCAATGATTTCCTTTTTTCCTTGTAGTTCAATTGAAATAAATATTGAAGGAAAATACGAAAGTATATTTAATATAATTCCTGGTCCATTTAATGCATTTATTCTCGTTGGAATAAACTCAGTGAAAGTGCAGCCAATATTAAATTCTCTGATTACTAATTTTTGTTTATTTCCGCGATTTAAAAATATGTACAATAATCGGGAGGAGAAATTTATTTCTCAGTGAAATAAACTCAGTGAAGCTAATATTAAATTCTCTGAATGAAAAATAAATTATAAAAAAGAGTTTAAGATTTTCGACTCAAAAAAATGAGTAAAAATACTGTTTTTTTAGTCAACTCTTAAATGTTTATTTTTTTTCTTGTAGTTGAAGTGATTGGAATAAACTCAGTTATTAAATTCTCTGAATTTGATCCATTTTTATTATTTTTATATTTCTGCAATTTAAAAATCCATACAATAATCGTTAGGATACATTTATTTCACATTGGAATGAACTCAGTGAAACTACTATTGAATTTCTTAATGAAAAAGAAATTATTAAACAAGCGTTTCGGATTTACGACAAAAAAAGATTGACAAATCAAGTCTTAAATAATTTCATTTTGTTCTTGTAGTTGAAGTGAAAAAAAACGAAAAAACATTTAATATATAATGGCTTATGATTCATTTATACCAATTATTCTTATTGGAAAAAACTAAGTTAAACTAATATAAAATTCTCTGAATGAAAAATAAGTTAGAAAAAAAGAGTTTCATAGACACAAAATAAATTATTAAAAAATACAATTTTTAGTCAAATCTTAAAAGATATAATTGCTGATCATTATCAAATACTGTTTTTCAGTCAATTCTGAAACGATTTAATTTTTTCTTGTAGTTGAAGTGAATAAAAATATTGAAGACAAATACGAAAGTACACTTTTAGTATAATTGCTGATGATTCATTTATTCCAATTATTCTCGTTGGAATAAACTCAGTGAAACTATTATTTAATTTCTTAATAAAAAAAATAATAAAAAAAAGAATTTCGGATTTACGACAAAAAAAATGATTGAAAAATACTGTTTTTAGTCAATTCTTTAACGATTTAATTTTGTCTTTTAGTCGAAGTGAAAAAACGAAAGTACATTTAATATAATTGCAATAATTCTTATTGGAATAAACTCAGTGAAGCTAATATTAAATTCCCCGAATGAAAAAGTAGTTATAAAAAAATTGTTTTAGAAATCTAAAATCGACACAAAATAATGAGTAAAAATTCACTTTTTTTTTGTCAATTCTTATATTAATTCTTAAACGACTTAATTTTTTTTTGTAGTTCCAGCGAAAAAATAAAGAAATAAAAATACGAATATATTATTTCTTATGCTTCATTTATTCTTATGTGAATAAACTCAGTGAATTTATTATTAGATGATCAATTTTTATTATTTTTATATTTTTCCGATTTAAAAATCCATAGAAAAAACGTTAGGAGACATTTTCTCCTTCATCTATCTATCTAGCCATATATTTATCTATCAGGCGCGCTTCAAGAGTACATTTTCACCATCGCTGCAATTGCATCTCTTAACTGCACTCATAGACGCACCACACTCGTATTATATGTATATATATATATATATATATATATATACATATAATATTCCACTGACACCACACTTATCATCTTAATTCACGCTTTCCGTGCTCTCCGTTCTCGGCAAGCCCACTCGTATACGTTACTGCTTTTGTTGTTGTTCTTGTACAAAACTGTATATGTATAAACTGCCGTACGGTACATACACCGTTCATGCGTTACAATGAAAACCCTTTCGCAAAATCCCCTGCACACTCACACACACACAAATGCATATATATGCAGACGCAGAGTGCATTGCATAGCCGGAGCTGCAGCATAAAATGCATATGTAGACATAGAATTGTGTGTGAGTGTGTGCGTGCAGGAGAACCCTATTAGAAGATGCGACATAACAAGACCCCTACCTCCCACCATCGCACCGGCACCACCACCACCACCACCACTATCGTACCACTACCACCCCTACCCTCACCACACCGCACCACCACCCCTACCTCCACCGCTGTGCGAATTCGCACCGTGCCTTCTCACCCGAATTACATAATGTACTCTTGTGCTTCGCACACGCACGCACACCAACACAATACATATCCTTGCCGCTCCGAGAGTGTGAGGTAAATAACGGCTATATACATATCTATTATATATATGCAGATGTATGTATGTATATATATATGCAATGCCCCACCATATTGTATAGTATGTTGGCGGACGCATGCGCAGGCGCGCTACGTAACGTATAAACGCGCGCACACACCGCGCCGCGTCAATCGACAATAATATGCGTGTTTGTGCGCCTATGCGAGCTCACCAACACATGCTCACACGCAGTGTGCGGAGGGGCGAGGGGCTCACACACACACACGTAGCTCTTCGAACTGTGGTGTGAGTGTGTGCGAGCGAGAACGAACCACCAAAAGAGCTCGCAGTGCGAGCGAGACATAAGCAAACGGCAAAAGTGAAGTGAAGAGAAAAGCAAAGTCGCGAGTGTTGGCGGCGACGGTGGCGGTGGCGGTGGCGCGTACAGCGCGCAGGCAGGCAGCAGCGTCAGTTGCCACCGATGGGGACGCAATACCATTCGCTCGTAGACTGTCGGTGCGTGTGGCGACTTTTACTGCACAGCTGCACAGTTCAGCCTCCCGTTGTTCGCTGAGCAGCATTCCCAAGTCGAGTCCGCCGAGAGAACCGAACATTTTCTTATTGGAAACTTAAAATTCATTGGCAAGTCGGCGACGACGGGCGGCGGTGGCAATGGCGGTGGCGGCGGCGGCAGGCGTCGGGCAGACACACAGAGAAAACAGCAGCACCGTTCCGAAGTAGCCACACAGGCAGAGGTCAGAGCCCAGAGTAAAAATACGGTGTCCACGGGCAGTGCATCAGCGACGGGCAGTGCCAGTGTTCGAGAGTGTGTGTGTTTTTAGTGTTTTCCGTGCTTTTCCTGTGCTTTAAAATCGCGCTGCTTCTAAGTGAAAAAAAACATAATTAAAAGTTAAAAATACATTAAAAATAAATTAAAAATAAATACAAAATAAAGAAAACTTTATTTAAATCCAGGAAGACCTTTGGCAGTGCAGTTTAAAGTGATGATTTATATGGAAGTCTAGTGCGAGTTTGAGATTCTCGGTGGTAATTCAGACGAATGTGTTGATATTCCTTGAATATATGAATATTTTTATATATGTCTACGTAAATAATATATTCATATATATATATATATATTATTTTATATATATATTTTGAAAGGAGGATTTCTCAAAGACGTTGACTTCGAAAAGACTTTTCTAAAAAAAAGTTTCGCCGCGAATTAGCATGGTGGTCAAAGACATTTATTTTATTGATTTCCAAGAGTGCGGATGGTCAAGTGCACGACACTGCGTTGTGGACTTGAGGATTTATATTATATATATATATATAAATATATATCATATCATATCACAAAGCATGCGTCTACGAGTGTTTGAGCAAATAAAGGTGAGTGAAAAAAAACCTAACAAAAAATACCTCTCGAAATATATCAAAAAGTTAAAAACCCGTGTTCACCCCAAAAATAATTACAATAATATTCTCCGAGCGCAAAATGCACGCCTTCCAGAGAAGCATCGCCTATAATTATGTCGTCATCTCCGACTTGTGAAAAAACGTCTCCATTCAGAGAAAAACACCCAGAATTCGTGTGTGTGTGTGTGTGTGTGTATCATTGAATAGAATTTAGTGTGACCGTTACTGCAGGTAGAAACTTGTTTAAATTCACCTGCTCGCTGCGCGCAGAAGGCCGCGTGGAGCACTCGCGCATTCTCTTCAAATCTCTCGATGCAATTGATTGTGATCGATTATTGAAATGCGTGTTTTCACGCAAACACACACACAGAGAGACCCTTAAACAGACCCTTTTTAACGCACTTGAACGCATAGATAAATGCAATCAAAAGATCGTTGAATCACCTTTTTGCTAATGGCTCGGTAGAAGGTAGACGACGTGCGGTGAAGAACGGGGCGATGTTTACGCACCTTTTGCCGTGAGTTTTTCGAATGAATTGAATAAAAGACAAGACATACGATAAAGGACAATTTCAACAAGTTCGGATTGCGGTTTTTGCGTGTGCGTTTTTGCGGTTTTTCAAACAGAGTGCATTTGAATTGCATTCAGGCGACAAAGGTTCCTGCGGTTGCGTAAAGTAGGCACATCCTTGTGGCGCAAGGAAGAGCGTGCGTCGTGCATGCGAGTGACAAACCGCGCGCAACGACATTGCGTTTGCCGACGGGAATTTGACGGTTTCAATTGGATTGTTAATTTCTGATCGGATTAAGTGGTCTTTTTGTGTTTGATTGATGATTTTCGATGAAATTATTGGATAAATGGAAAATATTGCAATGTTGTTTTTTATTTTATTTTTATGAAAAAATAAAAAAATCGTGTTGATACCACATTTTTTTATAATTTAAGAAAAAAATAGGCAAATTGATTGTCTAATACTTTTTCATTTAAAATTCTGTTTACTTTTAAATTAAATATAAAATCCATTTTTCTAATATATTTTGGGCCAATTTCAAATTTGAAATTCGTAAACAGATTATTTTTGGATAGCCATTTTTTTGAACTAAATCCAATATTTTGAATTTAAATTAAAAAAGTGTTGATTGTTGACAATGTCATTAAATGACCCTAAATGATAATTATCCGAAGATTTATTTGGAGACCACACTTTAATGAAATCCACAATAAAATATTTATTTTTAGAATTATCATTAAGTATACCAAATTTTTTGGGGCAACTTCAAATTTAAATATCTTAAACAGATTATTTTTGGAAAGCCATATTTTTCGACTAAATCGATTACTTAGAAATAAAATTTTAAAAAAGTCGGTTGTTGACAATGTCATTAAATGACCCTAAAATACAACTATCCGAAGATTTATTTGGGGACCACACTGCAACAAAATCCTACAATCGAATATTTTCAAAATTATCATTCAGAATACTGATTTCATCATAATTTCACTTTTAAAATCACTCTTTCGTAACTAAATTCAATATTTCTCAACATTAATTGAACTCTTTATAAAAATTGAATTCAATTGAATTTATTTTACTTAAAAGATTGATCAGGGCTGTGCGGTCTATTCTGGAATAATCAAATCCTTTCCGGAAACGTTGAACGTTTATCTAACAGTCCTCTAAGTTGATTCTTATAATGATAAAAATAACACTGAATCGAGCTGATTGGTCAGTTCAGTTAATTATTCATTTCAATTCTTATAGATTCAATTATTAAATGATTAAATACCATTGAAATGCAAATCAGTTGAACCAATGGCTGAATTTATTGGATAAACTTATGGTTTGCTAGAGATTTAAAAGCTACAAGACTGTGCATATTTGTATCCTTGTACGCTGATTTAGTTAAATTAATAATTCAATTAACGAATATTCGATCAATTTGGAAAGAACTGAGTAGTTCAATAAAAACCCAAAAAAATGTTGAATCAATTGCTAAAGAATTGATTTCTAAATGAATTCAATTATTTAACTATTGGATCCATTTCTAAATAATGGTTTTAGTATATCAAATTCAATTAAAAAAGATCGAATTTAATGCTACAGAATAAATATATTTCAATAAATTCTACTAACCAAATTGGAATAATTGAGAAATAATAGTTTATTAAAATTATTCGAAATCATTTTGGAATAATTACTAAAGAATTTATTCAGTTTATCAAATTCAATTATCAAGATCGGATTAAATGCAAAAAATATATTTCAATTAATTCAAATAACAAAAAATTGAAAAAAAATGGATTAATCGCCAAAAAATTGATCTAGTTTATTATATTTAACTAAAATCATCTTGGAATAATTGCGAAAGAATTGATTTAGTTGAATTAATTCAAGTCAACCAAATCAAACTTCTCAAAAGATTAAATCAATTTCGGTCACAGTAGGAGCCATTTCAACGCCTAGTGTAATTATATTGACCCTTAACAATTGAATTTACTTTGAAAATTCATTCCAGGCAGAAGCTATTTTAAACTGAACATTTTTGTGGTCTGGAAGCTAAATTTTTTAGATAATGTCTATTTAAAAAATATATATATATATTGTATCATAAATTATAGTAAAATACAAAATTATATACTATAAATTTATTTTTATATATTATTTTTAGACATTTTATTAAATTTAATTTAAAATTACATTATTATTGTACTTTGCTTTTTGACAATTTTATTAAATTAAAGTAAAATTCAATTATCTGTAATTTGGGTACACAAGTGAATTTCAAAATCAAAAATTATGCAATGTTGTGGCCAATTGGAGTGATGAGTTCGGATCGACCTAATCGAATTAAAAGCTCTTTTTTAGATTAATTTATGATCTTGGATAAAATACTTATATAAATAGAAAATATCACAATGATTTTTTTGTTTGTATTTTTATGAAAAAATAAAAAAAACCTTTTGAGACCGCATTTTTTACATATAAAGTATTTTTTTTTTAATTAAATGAAAATTATAAATCTCTAATATTTTTTGGAAATTTTTTTCCAAATTCTAAACAGATTATTTTCGAAAAAATTGTTTCAGACTAAATCCATTATTTGGAATTTAAATTAAATTAAATTACATTTATCTGAAGATATTTTTGGAGGACAGAAGCTATTTGAAACTATACATTTTTGTGGTCGGGAAATTAAATATTCTTCAGAAAATTCCTATATTAAAACAAATATAGTCTCATAATTTATAATAAAATATACAAAATTATATATATTTTTTATATTTTATATTATTTTTTTATATTTTTTGAGCCATTTTATTACATTTAATAAAAATTACATTTCGGCGCATTTTGCTTGTTGAGAATATTATTAAATTAAAGTGAAATAAAAATTATGTGTTATTTGGGTCTACTGAAAAATTAGGATCAAAAATTACTTAATTTTGTGGTCAATTAGTGTGATAATTATGTACGACCTGATCGAATTAATAAATCTATTATAGTTAAATTGAAGATTTTGTATAAAATTATTATAAAAATAGAAAATATCAAAATGATTTTTTTTTTTAATTTTTATAAAAAAATAAAATAAACGTTTTGAGACCACATTTTTTCCATTTGAAGTACTTTTTAAATTAAATGGAAATAACATTTCTCTAAT
>JAAAKO020020549.1:0-15156 GCA_010015015.2 Bolitophila cinerea | reverse complement strand
ATCTCTTTTCTCTCTTCCTCTCTTGTGTTTTTGTTAAATGAAAGAAGAGTGCTGCGCTTGCGCAGCACATGATTGTTCTTGTATACTGAAAATGTTTTGGGGTCTATTTCATGCCGCCCACCCCACTTGCAGAATTTATGTCTATAGCGAATCTAAACTAAATAAATATGTATCATCTACCCAAGGTATACGGAATAATATAATAGATACTCATTCTTATAATATTATTTAAATGTTTCATTTTTTGCACGTAGTCACATTCTCCATCAAAGCAATATTGCATTAAAAATTCATTGCATCCCCTATAATGAAAAACGAATAAATTCCAGCGTCATACACAGACACCACCGCTGGTCATTTATTCCAGCCTGCACTGGCGACGCGACGGGAGTGCGGTTTTCGCTATATCCTCCTCATCGCAACGTCACATTTATTTGACGTAATTTATTTCTGTAACGCGCGTGCCCGAAAGCTGCCGCTCGTATTTCCCGTTGCAAGTGCACCACGCACCCACACGCGCAGGCAATCACGTCGTGTGCATACAGTATTCACAATGAATATCAATTAATGACATTGCAACACCCGGAACAATAACGAAAATAATTTATAGATCAATTAAGAGCGGCCCCAATTACCACATTATATACACGCACATATTTAGTATACATATATTACAATTACATATTTATATTTAACTGAAAAAATGGAAAACCCTCGCAACATATGTTCAATTACATAACATTCTATCCTATATATACAATATACATATTATAAATACCTAATATCATGCATTTTGTTTTTGTTTTCTCTATAATCTAGTAGTTGCAAGCCATGCCCGGTCGTTAAGCCAGCCTTTTTATGCGGTGTGGACAACCGGACCTACTCGTCCGTGTGCCGGCTGGATTACCATAATTGCATTCATGGCACCGCCATTAAGGTTTCCTGCAAAGGATTCTGTCCGTGCAAAGGTAAGTGAGACACTATGTGGTGCATATTAATGAGTTTAAATCGAACGAGTAGGGGGGACACCCCGTAGGGCACGTAATTCGTGCGTGAATGCGGTCAGGTGAATGAGGGCGAGCGGTGGTGGGGTGTCTGCGGCAATTAAACGCATAAACTCTTGGCAAAACTTTACCGATGCACTTTGTGCTGCGTTTACTGATTGGGCGTTAGTTATGCACATTGCACATTGCACATATTATTATATTATTATATTGATATATATTTGAGTATTGGTATATGTATATATATATATATATATATATATATAATTATGTAGAATGCAATTCAACATTTTGAAATGCAAATAATGTAGGCCACCGAGAGGCATCTATTGTAGTTTGGGACGTGCAATCTGAATTTGTACTTTATATGCAAATAAATTCACAATGCAGCACAAGTGGCGTATAATAGGGAACTATACACATCTAATGTAGGAAGTTACTCTACACAGAACCTGCCTTTGCTCGTCTAGACCAGTTCTGGATATCGATTGGTATGTTATGGACCAAAACTCGGACATTGATCCATTTACAGATATGTATACATATCCTATAGGATTTTTTGCCATATTTCTGATCAATATTGACAACGTTTGTACTTACTTTAAAGAATATAGTACATTATGTCAGTTTTTGCAATAACATGGATTTAATGGTATTTTTTATGGTTATGTCTTTTTGAAATTCATATATATTTTTTGTATTGGTCTATTTTATTTTTATACTAGTCGACAAACTTTCCTGGAAGGACCACTTGGAATAGAAACTTTCAAATGCCACCAACGTTTTTTGGCAAATTAGGAAGCCTTTCGATAGGTCGAGGGGACTGTACCTAAAAGCGGTCCACTGGTTTTACCTATCAGACCCCTCGCATCATACGCCTCCATCGTGTGGTGGCAAAGATCGAGAAGGGTATCGGCCAGAAGGCTCTTAGCTGTTGGCAGGCGCTACAAGAGCTATCTCTAAGGTCGCCTGTTAAATTGGTTTGAGTTCCTGGTCACTCAGAAATCCAGGGCAACGAACAGGCAGACCTTTAACCGGAAATGGTAGTGAAGCACAGTTTACTGGACCAGAACCGGCGATCGCTGTTTCAACATCACTCAGAAAATTGTGGGTAAAAGATATGTTGAGCAGCAGTCAGCTCATGCACTGGGTCTACAGAAACGGATGCAGTGGATCAGCGCTCCACCTTAAGCGCTAAGAGCTCAGTTTGGTCTGCGGTATCCTCACTGATCACTGCAGACTCAAAAGTGCAACCTACATCGGTTGCACTATTCTGATAGTTCAACCTGCCGGTACGGGGAAATTGAATCCCTCGCTGAGTGTCGTGCACTAGACATCTTCTGAGTTTGCCAAAACGTCGGGTAGGTTTTCGGAGGTCGACTGACTCTAGTTTACGGGTTTAAGCACAATGGGCCCACTCAATAGCATATGTGCTGGAGCTATCATTCAAGGTCTTTTTTGGTGATGAAGTTTTCCTTTATTGTAAATATATTTAATAGATATTTATTTATCCACCAAACATACCCTTTAACCCTTCATAGAGTGTCAAAAAATGGCATATTTATGTGGCTGGGGTATTAAAGTACCCCAATAGCATAATAGTAAATTATGATATTTTTAACTTTTTTTTTCATTTAAATGACACTTTTAGGAACGAACAATTCATTAGTTTTTTTTAATTATTTATCTTGAGATTATTATAATAAAATACTACAGATATTTTTTTACTTTTTGTCGCGCTGGGTAAAGTGAATTAAAGTTGTCTCTTTTTAAATGACCTTTGGGCGGAATATGTATATAAAGGAAATATTCCAAGAAGGCAAGCTATTAAAAAGATATTTTTAAGCCATTGCCTAAGCTTTAATACTCATTTTTATGCCCTGGTATATTTTAATTTTTGTTGTTTTTTGATTCGCAAAAGTGAAGCAATGCTACTAAAAAAAAACAATTTTTCAGTTTCTTGATCAATATTATTTGGTAAACAAAATTAAATGCTTCTATGATATTAGGTCGTCACGTTGAAAAGCGTTATAAAACGTTATAAAGTCCATTTTATAAAGTCCTATATTTTTAATTATACACTTTTGTTTTATAAATACAATTTGGTAAGCTCTAATGGAGCTTTAACCCGCCGGTAAATACTTTTTGAGAAATTTAAAATTTGCTAACCTGTAATATAGCTCTAATGGATCGGACATTTCTTAAATTCTTCAGTGTAAATTATTTATAATCTAAGAATATTATATTCATCCGTTTATATATATCCGTTATATATATTAAAAATTGTATGTTTTGTTAATTTTGTTAATTTAAATACCAGATGTCAACTAATAAGTAAACACGGGTTTTTTATATAATTCGCTGGAACCACTTTTGCTATGTTTCTGTTTTTGATAATCGAGCTCTGTGAACTTGCAACATAAGGCATCACTGTAACAAATTTTGGCTTTTGTCTCTTGCTTTAATACTACTTTAGTACGGATACACATTAAAAATCAGTCTGTATGGTGCATAATCCGCTCGCATTACACAGCAGATGGACAGGCGGCTAAAGCAGGAACAACAAACATGGATATAACAGGCTCAGGTTATTTTATTTAAAAAAAATTAAACTTTAAATTATTTAGGAATTTAAATAAATAAAAGATTAAACGAAACATGTAGTTTCCGTGGGTAATAACAAAATCAACAACCTCTAAGCTATTAAAAGGTTGCTTACAGGCAAAACAAGCTTTAAAAGTTCTCCATTTAGTGCTTGAATGGAACTGCGAGAATCTTTTAAAAATAAAAAAATAAACTGTAGCAAACCGTTTAAGACTTGACATTGTCATGATCAGGGCAACCAAAAATATGCCGTTTTAAGCGCCTAAAATATGACATAAAAACTAAAAAATATGCTCTTAAAAGGGCAAAATATGCTCTAAAAAATTAAAAATTGCAAAATAAATTGAACTTTAAAACACTATGAATTTACATTTAAAAAATCTATAAATTAAGAAAAACAATTATATAAAGTGTTAAAAAAATCGTGTATTTTTTTAATGACTACATTTTTGTTACCATTTTTCGTACAAAAAAAATATTGTAACAAAAAAACGTTTTGTTTCAAAAAAATATGTGAATGTAAAATGTATGTGCGCAATGTATTTTGGCACATTTTTAAATTATTTAGGTACATTTGTTTCATTTATTATTGTTTTTACATTGATATTTAAAAATATTTGAAATAAATATAATTACAATTATTTCATGAAAGCAAAGCCACGATTTTTTAAAAAGAGTGTATGTTATCCTTGATAACCTCTAGCGATAATATCTCAACTTGGTTTGCAACAAATCCTAACTGGAAACTAAGCCTAATCTCTAGCATGTACTTAGAAATAAAATCATATGTTCATTTTCCCGCCGAACCATCAAAGTTGTTTTTCTTTTTCTGTATTTCCGGTTTACGGTCTTTCTCGCTGTTCCACACACACAAAAACGTGACTATAATATTTTTTTATAATTGCTTGAAAAATCTAATTTACAGATGTAATGGAAATCAGCAAACAGCAGCGCATGGCGGAGCGTCAAAAATCTTTACAAGCCAAATACAAAATGACTCTGGAAAAAGACGACGATGAAAGTTCAAAGGTATGTTATAATGAAAATTCAAATTGCTCATTCAACTGTATGTCTGTATGTGGTATGTGGGTGTGGATGTTGGAATTGTGAGAATGAATGTACGTAGAGAACACCGGGTAACCTGTCATTTTCATTTAAAACAAAACTAACGCATTTTAAAAATTTAATGTATTAAAACGGTTTTGGATATTTATTTTCTATATAATTTCAAATACAATTACCAAACATATATTTCATGTTCCCACCCTGTACCTAACCATATAAACACACTAACTTTGCCCACACAATATAAAAATATCCTCATTTCCAAGAAAGAAGAAAGTAGCCTATATATCATATACTAACCATACATAATATCATTATAACGTAATAATAACGAGATTATATGAGCATACAAATCATATTGAATGCTATTAGTAGAACAAATACCCGCAGACTATTCTATTTTCCTAACGTAAATACATATTTATGTATGCTTTATCTGTTTGGCAAACTTATAGGCAAAGGATGAAAAGAATCGTCACTTCAATCACATAAACTCGCAAATTACATTCACGCCGGAGGATGTGAAGTACGACAACAAGCATTACAAATACATTAAGTACACAGCTTACAAGAAGGTAGGTTTTTACTCTTTCGATATACACCATTTTCTCGCAGTATATATATATATATAAACAATCTTTCATTATATATACATCCAAATCGTATATACCTATGAAATATGAGTATTTTATTTGGATTTTTTTATTGAACGAATCCGAATAATTTATATGGGATACCCGTCTTTACGCGCAAAGCTTTTTCCTACATATTCAAGTGTATGTGCCTCCACCCAGCTTTCCGCCCACACGACCCACCAGCGGGTGCGGGCAAAGGTGGCTACCGTTATCCGCTTTAACGGATTTTCTGGCTCCACGCCGCGCCGGCGTCGCGCCGCCGAGCTTACGTCTTATGTGTTTATGCAAATATCGGTTTCTTTATCTGAATGGTATTCTGTTTGTTTTTTCTTAAATTGAATAATATTGCTCGGCATTCCGGTTTTAGAGTGTGTATGTGAGATAGAGAGATAGAGAGAGAGTGAGAGATAATTGTATGCGTTTGTGTTATGTATTTTGGTAAATATTTGAAGAAAACAAATAGAAAGAAAACGGTTTTACGTTTGGAATTGCAAAACTATAAATTTGATGCAAATAATACATTATACAGAATGATGAAAAAATATATGAAAATATAAAATATAGTTATAGTAGATGTTTTCTGAATAAAATCTCTGTTTAAATTTCAAAAGAAAAAAACCTGAGAAAAATTAAAATGGATATTTATCTTTAAAAAAAGTTTATTTTTTTGCACTAAGTTTTCTCTAGTACACAATATACAAATTCGCAATGTTTACATTGTTTTTCAAATGAAAGTTAATTAAAAATTATTTTTGGAAATATTGTGCAACATTGAATATGATAATACATTAGCATCCTTAGAAAAGAATTATAACCTAATATTTTGCAGGACCATCTGGCTGACAAGCACAAGGTACGCAGCTATAATGAGGTCATCGAAAAGTCGAACAAACAATTTCCCGTCAAATCATCGAGTAATTCCAGTAATTTTCAAATGTTTTACATATTCAATAGAAAATGTTATTAAAAATATATATTTCAAAAGGATTCCCAACCAAATCATCTGAATGTAAGCCACAGCAATTGACCGCTATTGGAAACCGACTCCTCGACTGGTTCTCTGTTATCATGGCCGACAGCAAGAAAAGGAGACAGCATTCTCAGAAATCCAAAGGTAAAAATTTACAGATATTACATATCCAATTCCGAAAAGGTTACGCAAAAAATGGTAAAACGTATATTGGATGAAATTTTTATACTGTTTCTTTTATATATAATATATGTTAGTGCCCGAAAATCAAGTGAAAATCAAATTTTTTTGAGGCAGTTAATTATATAATCTTAAAATAATGTGTTCCTAAAAAAAGTATAATCTGCCCCAATAAAAAAAAATTGTGTGCACAAAGCAGGCGCATTGTTCTTTTTGGTTCACTTTACAAGTGCATTTTTATATAATTTGATAGGTGAACAAAACATATTATCAGTATTGAATTTTAAGGTGTAAGCTAAAATTAATGCCATTTTGCACTATCCAATTTAGAAATTCGCCTCGTGAGTTCAGTTTTAAGTAGGTTTTACCAAAAATAAAAATCGGGGCCTACAATATAATATAAAATAAATAATAAATCTCGTATTTTCCGATTATCTCGCTTTAAGATTCATGCATGGAACCAGAGAACTGCTGATAGTAATAGTAAAAGCATTGTAATGGCTTTCGAAAGCTTCTGTTTCAAGTTGTCTTTTCTACTATTTATTTCTCATCCAACAACCTTGGTTAACAAGAACGAAGGTCTGGGTCTGAGAAATCGACTATAGGTTAGGTATTCATATCGGTCGAGTTCTTTAGACAGTATCTTCGCGACCAACGACACAATTATGTAACATGGGCAATAGGCATGGCGACCATTGAAGTTGTACATGTTCTATGACTTACTTGCCCTACCTCTCAGGTATGGTTATTTTAATCACTTTGATTACTTGTTCGGTGTTTATTCCAACACGCACCCACTAAGATTACACATTAAGATCGTCAATTACTGGAGAACCCACGTTATTCACAGCGGGATGCCAGGAAGTTCTTGACATTACTTTATTCTCTTAGGTTTCTATAAACTTGATTAGGAACTGAAGTCTACATCAGACCACAAAAGTATTTACTTAGAGATCTTTAATGACCCCATCCTATCCATGAAAAAGAGGAATCGTAAAAATACGAATTTGTTCAAGTTTAAAATTCTAATCCGTCTCAATCAATTGTCGATGGACAGTTTTTAAGCCTCTCACTATATTAACCTTCGTAAAGTCTTTGAATTTGAATCATCCTTCACTCTCAGGGTGATAAGAAGTTATTGGTCATAAGATCTTCGATAACTCTTAAAGCTGGTCAGAGATTCCTTTAACAAGGCTCATATAATACTGGTTTGACAGACTTAATTTTCTACTACATAGAGAACCTAAAAAGGAGGTTGATTACTTCTTGATAGAGCAATTTATGGCATTTTCGTTTTTGGCCTGATGCTCGTTTCGTTTCGAACATTGGGCTCATGGGCTTTGTGTCCGTTTGAAATAAGATCCATATGTGTTTTATGTCCGTGAGCATTCTATCCAACCACAATTATTATATACAATTAATAATAATAAACAAATAAAAACTATTTTTAAATTACTAAAAAACAAATAAAAATTGCAGCCCATTTCCCAGCCGCATGCAAGACCGAAGCCAAATGGATGTTCGGCCACATGGATCTGAACAACGACGGCTACCTATCCACACAAGAACTGTACGATCTTGAGCATGACCAGAACGAGCGTTGCATCAAACCATTCATTGATACCTGCGATTTGGACCAGGACAACGCAATCAATCCCCGTGAATGGTGCCGCTGTTTCGAGAAGACCGATCGTCCGTGCGCTGCAGTCCGAAGGCGCATTGGAACAGATCTTCTGGGTACGTTAAGGATACGTTTTTCAAAGAATCTCATTTTAATATTAATTTTAAAATATAGGTGCCTATGCTCCCGAGTGCGATGTGCAGGGTTTCTACAAGCCTACACAGTGTCACAACTCTGTGGGAGTTTGTTGGTGCGTTGACAAGCATGGTGTTGAATTTGCAAACACTCGTACAAGAGGCAAACCAGACTGCGGTAAAATCCAAGACTTCTGTTTAAAATTATATTACTTATATTATTAAATTCATTATTTAGACGAGGTTATCAATAATGCTGCCGCGTCCATTATCTCAGATGACGAAGACGATGAGACGGACGAGGACGACAGCACCGAAGGCAGTGCAGACAACCAGCTTGTGTTCTAAGTGCGTAGCTCGTAAATCTGCTGCAACAACAACATCTGCTCAATAGCATTCCAATATAATATAAAACAACAAATCCATAGACATCTTTTGTAAAAATAAATAAAACTTGGAAAAGTTCCATCAAAGCTATAAAAATCACACATACACATAAAACCATATATATGAAAATGTATACAGCAAAAAGGCAACTCACTTATCTTAATCAAGGAAAACCTCACACAGCCCAAAAATAAATTCACTCATACACAAACACAGACTCACACAGACACACCAAAAACACACATTCTATGTTATACACATAAATATTATAAATGATAAACTAAATGAAATCGCGCAGAGTAGGTTTTTAGGCGCGTACCCAAAAGATATTGCTGCAAGAATCTTACACATTTTTTTCCTATACTAAAAGAAAATCGAATTAGACACAAGAGATTTTATATTAAAGACAAATTTTAATGAAATTAAGTATGTATATTTTTGTGGTTTAACTACTAGTGATAAATAAGATTTATGATCACAAACCATTTTGTTGGAGATTTGGAGGGTACATTTTTATTCTGTCACAAAATACGCAGGATGCGTATTCGGGTGCCTAAATAAACCATCCTTATATTACAAAATGAAGAAACCTATTTCTTATAGGTCACAATTAATTAGTTTAATTTTGTCTAACTAATAAGGGCAGCCCAACGCCCAAGCGATATTGCCATTTTACTAGGCTATAGTTAGAGGTGTAGAGTTTAGACAGAGGATGCGCGCTTAGTCCTAATCGTACGACATTTGTTTGTGTTTGTACTTTGTGACGTTTTGACGTTTTAACATAAATACTCATACAACACATAAAGTATTATTGGTTTTTTTAATACTATTAAATTCTTATGTTGTGCCGTGCGTAAAGTAGAGAAGGTTTATCCTCTAAAATATTTTAGCAGTAACTTTTTAAATCCTTAATTTTTTTATTGTTAGAATAATTTTTGAAGTGAAGAATGAAATGAATGTTACTGTCCCTTGAACATTTTTAGTTAAGTAAACAATTTTGAAATACAATTATAAAACACTAAATGTTAACCATCCTATTGCGATATAAGAACACAACATCAAAAACAAAATAAATGTTAAAATTGTATGTACGTCGCACTCATGCAACACTCAAAAGAGTGTAATATTTATAAATATGTAGTTGTAAATGTAACCCTAAATCTGGAAAAAAATAGATCAACACAAAAATACGCTTTTATATATTATAATGTAGCTGCGTGCAATATTTCTAAAAACACATACACTAAAAAAACATACACACACAATATAAAATAATTCAAACAATTCAATTATTTAAAAATACATAAAAAAACAAATACTTTACAAAATGAAACATTATATACGAGACATAAATATAAAAGCATAATTCTATTTGTATCTAAATAGGTAACATGCATTCATTATTATTATTACATATAGATAAAAATAAAAGTAATATTTTATGTTGTTTTTATTTTAGCTGGGTTTTTATCTCACATATATACACAGACACACATCGTTTAATATGTTACGTGTTATTAAATTGTATATGTTTTAATGACACGTTTTTGTTTTTTTGATAATTTAATTTACGTTATTAGACAAATGCTTATAATTCCACAACATTAACATTAAGAAGAAGCATAAATAAAATCGTAAATTAAACCAGTATATTGATATTTAATACAGGACATTTTATTTTGTTGCAACTTTCAGTTTCTAATGACATACTCATTATTAGTCACTTACATTCAGATTCAATTTCCTCCACCCAAATAACCAATTCTATTCAACGCTTCTTTCAAAAATGATTTGATATTCCTGCTTGGAGACGAGGAGCAGAATTTTGAGCCAAGATACCATTGCTAAACATATCACAAGCATTAGGCGCATATGTAACTAGTGCCATGACTTATTCAAAACGGCGGTATTGTAACTTTATACGCTAATGACATCTGCGCTACAGTGTTTTACACGCACGCTTGGTATTTTGCGCTTCGCGCATTTTTATTAAAAACACAAAAGTATATAAGACGCATTATATAAAACTGGCGGTATTTTCGTTGCCCATTTATTTTTATTTATATGGTTATAAATTTAGCGCAGATGTCATTCGCTAAAGAATGCTGCACCACTATTTCTTGCACTACTGACATAAGCTCTTAATGTTTGCAGCGCCTATGTCATCTGCGTGTTGGGTGGTGTTGAGACTGGCGCTTGCGGCCACACACCTCTCCGATCGAGGACCTGTAGGCATTGCTGAAGATTGGGACTGCAGATAGGAGTGCAGAGAGAATAGCTGATTTTAAGACAACAATCTTGAATCCTTATCCAATGTCCAAAAATGCCGTTAGCTATCTTTAAAAAAAATTGTCAGATATAGAACCGTAATGTGGTCATGAGGCTTTTGATAGATAGATAGATATTGATTTATTGCGAGATTTACTTTTCAGAAAGAAGGTTATGGGGAAGAGACATATTGGGCCGAACTTTCGAGGCCTGTATGCCGACAAATATCACTTATTTTCAAACCAAGTGGAATGCTCTATGAAAAAGACAATTCGATCCATTTTGGTATTTGAAATCTCGCTTGGCCGAAGTGAGAAAAGAGACTGACAGTGACATAGGTAATGTTTAGCTGTTTCCTCCGTCAATTCACATCCTCTGCAGAGATTTCGAGCCGATTGGTTTTTTACACACTCCATCTGTAATTTAGTTCGAAGTAGTTCGTATAGATGGCGCTGTAGGAAGGTTGCTTGTTTGTGCCTCTTGTGCATGATTAATCGACGAAAATAAGTCGAAAATGTCATGAGAATTGGCGATAAATAAAAATATGCCCTAATAAACACTTCGTTCATTACTTCTGGGGCGCGCTGCGCCTTTCATGATTTTCCCGCTCAATTCTCTTTGTCCGCAAATCTAGAGTATACAAACACTCGCTGTGTAGCAATTTCCATCAATAAAAGCAAGTACTTTGCCGGTGTGTATATAGAGCACCGTGTCACCAAAGAAAATGCAGAGAGCCTCTCGATGTGAGTTCGCGATTGCGCTCTACGCAGCCGGCGGGCGAGCGGGCGCGCTGGCGCTCTTTCTCAGACAACCATATTACGGCGCAACGCAGCGTTGTCGATGCGTGGGCGTCCGCAAAGAGCAGCGCATTGGGTTCGCAGCACATTTTCAATGCGCCGAGTGTCAGTTCAGTTTTTGCATTTCTCCACGCATCTCGCGTTCACTCCCGCGAAAACAAAAAAAGGCGCGCGCGCGAGCTGCTACACACATATTCTAGTGTAAACCAAATAGTGTTCCTGTGTGAGTGGGTGCTTTAGCTAGACGGGCGTTATTCCCAAATCGAAGATTGTTTGAATTTTAAGAGTGTTTTGCGGATTTCTGTGTGTGTGTAACATAAACACTGGAATAATTTATTAAATTGCGCGCAGTTTTGTTTATTTAATGCATGCGATTAAATTTTAGGTGTGTTTGAATTGTATGTGTGGAGACTTTTGCCAGAGATCGGTTAATTTGTGTGGAGAGTTAAATGATTTTAAGAATACAGTGATTTTTTTAAATCTTTTTCGGTTTTTAAAAAGTAGATGAATTTTAAGAATTTTATTCACATCCTTTTTCTCAGTTTTCCGACAAATTCAAACAAAAACAAATGTTCAACGCCCAAAATAGTAGTGTGTAGATGTGCGGTGCGTCTGTGCGGGACGTTCACTCGAGAGAAACTACATATATACTCGTCTCACAGGACTCTCATCCCGCTGTGCGGTTGTGTGTGTGTGTGTGTGTGTGTGTGTGTGTGTGTGTGTGTGTGTGTGTGTGTGTGTGTGTGTGTGTCTGTGAGTGTTTTTTCCAATCTATGGGTGGTTTTGTGGCACAGCTTCATCTTCTCGTATTTGTAGTAAAAATTCATTTCCGCAGAGTGGTTTTTCCGTTTCTGTCTTTATGCTATGTACCCGGCAATGCCAAGCCATTTGTATTCATTTGTACATAATAACTATTTCCGGTTTGTAATGTATATACATATATATGTTTATTTTACATTATGTACTTGTACATATAGCATTCCAGTGACTTGTATATTATTTGGGATGCACAAGGATTATTTTGCAAAATTCGTCAAGCGCGCAATTTCGGGAGAACATCCAAATACGCTCCAGCACACACACACACACTCACATTCATTTCCCAGTCGTGCAGTTCCGGACGAAGCCATCAGCAGCTTTATTTACATTGCATATAGACGTATATATATAATACATGAATGATGTGCTTTTGCATATCGCTTTATTTATTTTAATTAAGTGTGCCGCTTCTCGTTTATACACCGCGCACTCACTCTGTCCCGCCGGAATGTGTGGTGTATACACACACATTTCCATGTATTGTAAATTGTAACGTATATATACAATACATATACAGTTATATAGCAAAAAGTATAGTGCTAGTCTGAAATTCTTTGTCTTCGACGGGGAAAAGGCAGCTTTGCTCGGGTTTTCTTTGCCATATGAGATTCTGTTTTTTTTTTTAATATAACATCCTGTCACGGGAGCAGAACATAATATTCATCTATTATCGCCTGCATTTCTTGGCCCCGAGGCTGTCTGTGCAAAGTGCAAAGTTTTGAGAAGACTTTCGAACGACAGGTAATTGCTTGCGGTGAAATGGGTGTTGGCGTTTATTGGATCTTGATGTTTATCCTTTTCAGACTAAAGATCTTTGTATTTTTTTTAATATATTTTAGGGTTAAACTTTAGCTAGCTTTGAGCCATTTGAACAATTAAATCTAATTATTTTCTATAATATCTCTATTTTCGATTTTGTTTTCTTGAATTGACCATTCCCGCATTCCTCGAAAAACTTAAATCACATTTTTTAAACAAAAAAGGGTTTTTATCAGTAAAGACAGTATTTAAGAGGTTCCGTCTGTAATTTAGTTTGAAAAACTGTGTATAGATGGCGTTAATACTTGTTGTCTATAATATCTTTTATTTTCGATTATGTTGTCTTAAATTTAGTTTTAGTTTTAGTTGGTCAAAGTGTGTCTATTTGGCGTTGTTATACTCGTTGTCTATGAAATATTTATTTTTGTTTATGTTTTCTTGAATTGATCATTCCCTTATTCCTAGAAAAACTTAAAAAATAATAAAAAAAGTGTTTCTATCGATAAAGACAATATTTAAAAGGTTTCGTCTGTAATTAAGTTTGAAAAAGTTTTTAAAGATGGCGTTGATTAACCTAATTGGATGATGATTATGTTTTCTTTTATTGATCCTTCAAAAATTTCTCGAAAATACAGAATGTAATCATCAAACAAAAATATTTTCCCACCGGTAGATAATCCATTTGAGACGCTACGTCTGTAATTTAGTTTGTCAAATTGTTTCTATATGGCGTTGATAAACTTGTTGTCTATAATATCTTTATTTTCGATTATGTTTTCTTGAATTTACCATTCCCGCATTCCTCGAAAAACCTTAATCAAAATTCAAACAATAAAGACTTTATATCGACAAAGAAAGTATTTAAAAGGTTCCATCTGTAATTTAGTTTAAACAAGTTTGTTTAGGTGGCGTTGTTTAAGTTTTTCCAAATTGGATGATTGGTGTTGATTACGACCAACTTCAAAAAAGTTACGGATTGTCCTTGAGTAAGGATTGTATGGAGTGAACCTTTACCACTGCTTAAATATTGCGAATAAGAGGAACTTTACTTTGCACGTTCAGCGGTGAAGGCTATAACACGCCGTTTCCGCCGTTGGTGGTGCGTTGAAATGACAAATTTCATATTATGTTTTTCTGATGGTTGTGTGTTTATGTTTGTTTTCACGAAGCAAAAACTTGTGTTTTTTGCCTTCACGGAGCTTGAGGAGCGTATGTTGTCATTCCTGGGCAAACAATCGTAGGCGAAATAGGGATTGACGATTGTAGCGGTAGGCGATGAGTATGATCTCGATAAAACAACAATCACAAAAACCGCTAGCTCCCAGAATCCAAAATCGTATTGTAATCGAAAAATTTAATTTTTCAAAGTGTGTCTAGATGGCGTTGTGATATTTTCACATAATTGTGGTCTACTTCGATATCTTGAATTGTCCCTCCGGTATTATACGGAAAATAAAAAAGTAACATTAAATTCCAATGTTGGTCGGTCAAACGTCAAAATTCAATTTGCGATCCTGTAAGACAATAGTTCCACTGTCGGTCGGAAGAGAACTGTCAAAGTTCCAATCTCGGTATAACTCCGAAATTGTTATAAAGCGATCCGCTAACTATTTTGGTTCCGATTTGAACTGTCACTTTGACCGATATTGATTGTTACGGTTCCACCTGCTATTTGGCATAGTACGCAAATAATAATTTGGTTGTATACGCTGTCGTTTAATGCGGTTCAATGCTATTTTTAGCCAAGTAATAGACTACAGCTTCGCCAGAATTTGTCACATCTTTAAAAATATACTACTCATGCATTAGAGGATTTAAAAGATAATTGTTTTCGCAGGCCCTTCTACTTTCTAGACTCCTGAAACCAGGCAGAGCTTTTTGAATCCTTATATTCTTAGAATTGCTCTAAAGAA
>JAAAKO020020538.1:0-15156 GCA_010015015.2 Bolitophila cinerea | reverse complement strand
ATTTTGATTTTGTCGGTCACACTTTTGACTGTTTGGAATGTGTGCGTATGTTCATATAAACACATGCATTTGATTTTATGTGTTTGCCATCAGTCATGTCAAACAGTCAAGAGTGCCAGTCAAGAGTGGAGTGTGTGCGGTGTGCGCCCTAGGTTAGATAGTATCAGTTTGTTGATTTTCAAATTGTATTGAACTTCAAAGAAATGTAAAAAATACAGTTTAGTAGATCTCAATCTCAAACTGGAAGTGGGCCTAGCTCAATTGTGCTGCACATAAATAAGAAGAACTAAGAAAAATAAATCTATATTCACTGTTGTTTCTTCTACAGGATGAGATCAAAAGAATCAATTATAATTGAGTAATAAAAAAAAATCTTACAGAACAGAGGAGGTTTACTTAATTGATATATGGCGGGACAGCGTTGCCCAGACTGGCCTAGATTTTCCCTGACTGGATATTGATATTTCCAGCATATTGGCGTTTTGCGGTAAGATTTTTAAAATTATTGCTTAGGGTTCATTATCAACATTTCGAATGATAAATGCAGAGTGGAATAACGAAACTATGGTAAGAAAGGCCACTAGAGGAACACCACAGGGAGGGGAGATTCTCATTCAACTACGATACCCAGGAATAAAAGCCGTAGCTACTTTCGCCGACGATATAGTGATACTCGCCTCTGGAATTGATTTAAATACTCTAAGCGATAAAACCACCAAAGCACTAGACAGGATGAGGAAGTGTAGCTGTTTAAGATGAGGTCTAACACCTGGATTGACATACTGGACAAATACCAAAATTGTAAGACTAATCTTAACTTACGGAGCGCTGGTCTGGTGGCGCTCACTACAAAAACGCACATAAAGGGACACACATTGATAAGGTACAACGAACGGCATGCGTATCTGTAACAGGAGCTCTTTTTGCTATGCTCAACCTTCCGCACCTCAACTTCTAGAGCAGAAACATTGCGTGGAAAAGTGAACGCCTTTCTAACGGATATTTCTAAACAAACGGACATAGTTAGATCACATGGAACATAGAAATCCAGACCGACTGCATTATCCCTACAAGAAAGTTTGAAAGGAACTAAAATTCGTTATACCAGAAAGGACCCGTCAAACAATTTCAACTTTTTTGCTTTTAAGCTGGACTTCATCTGCCTTCATGAGGCAGAGGCAGATGTCATGCACGTGTATGCAAATTCGTGAACAAACGGTCGAAAATGCCTTGGCAAAAATGTCTGCATGCATATCAAATGCATAAGTGCACATATCCATATATTATGCACTATTGGCATTTTACAGGCATATCTGCACGCGTGCAAAATACATGCAGAGTATGTGCACATGCAGAAATTGTTTGACGGGGGAGTTAATGGACAGGCGGAGTAAACTCCACAGACGCTATATAAGTTAATACAGATGGATCAAAACTGGGGTATAAAGTAGGTGCAGACGTAAGACGGTAAGCTGGAACTGGAGATAACATTTAAACTGCCCAATATCAGTACGGTTTTCCAAGCGGAAGTCCTCGCACAATCCTCAAAAGTACAAGTCTACTAGAACAAAAATACCTATCTGGTAAAAAAAGTATAAGAATTTGTGTAGATAGTCAAGCCGCCCCTAAAACACTAAGCAATTTTATAAATTGAAAACCGGTACTCAAATGCTATGAATCCCCCCAAACTATCAGAGCCAAACAATGTTGAGCTCTATGGGGTTCCGGCTCACAAAGACATAGCAGGAAATGAAAAAGCAGATGAGCTTTCGAAAAAGGGAGCACATCTGGATCAGCAAATGCAAGAAAGCATTCTTCTACCTCTTCAGCATCTATACAATATCGGTAACGAGGGCTTGCTAGCTAACTCAAACCGAAAATGGATTAGTAAGGAAAGATACGTGGCCATAATCTAACCAAAAGATAACCAAGCAATTGAGGTTTATTTTTGTTAGCAGTATATATATTTTATGTTTCGTGGAAATAATTCTAAATTTCTCTAGAGTATTATAGCATCCACTCCTATTATTAAAATATAACCGTTTTGCAACATAATGGCCACAGAAGATTGTTAAAAAACGCATTTTTTAAAGATAACATATAACTTATATTTAAATTTCTGAGGTCGTCCTCCCCTATAAAATATACAAACAAAAATTCATCTCAGACAGGCTTGGCTTGGATTTGACTTGCACAATATCAATATTCTTGATTCTATCGTCAAAACACACACAAACACCACTCATTCTTATCAGCTTCGATTGCACGCAATCGTCTGTATCAATCTAAAAATAATACCAAAATACTGCCACGTTTTCATTGGCAATATTCAATGTATACACTATACACCACCTTATCGCTTATATTTCAATTATATGTATATACAAATACATACACACGACATTGATAACATTTGTGTGATCAGCATTTTGGCAAAATTCAATAACGACACAATAATTTTGGCCTTGTTAAAGAGTATCTTACATTTTCTTCAAGTCAGTCTTGTTTGGTTCGTTTGGGTTGAATTATAGAGTTCTTATTTTAAACAACATGGACGATAATTTGAAGGAATTTCTTGAAAACCGTAAGAAAATGATGAACGGCATGTCTGAAGAGGAGATACGCCAGATAAAAGAGCAACCGGTTCCCTCGATGGATGCTATCATGAAGGTGCTGGAATCTCTGAGTGGTGTATCCGAAGAGCATAAGCAAGTGATTCGAGACAAACTTAAAAATGGCTACAAAGAGGGTGCTGCTTCTGGTTCCGCTTTTGCCGAGGACGATGGAAGCTTTAGCCCTGAGTCAACGAGTTACTTTATGATCATTGTTTTTGTGCTGATGGTGGCTTTAGTTACATCGGTTTTTGGTAAGAATAATATTATTGTTAAATTGTTTGATTATTTTTTAGTTGTAATATTTGTTATTTGTTGGTATAAGTTATTATACTAAGACAAAACTAAAGATCGACCGTAATTTATTGTTTGTATATAAACTAAATTGTTTAAACAAACAGTGTCGGCTGCGGGCGGCTATTGCTATTTTTTACATATTCATCAGCGTGTCAACATGGTTTATTATATATAGATATTAGACACTATGTCTGTACCATACGGTGGTAAATATAATGTATGCTAAATACACCTAATCTCTATATACCTATATATATTTCTATACACCGCGTCTCTTTATAGTTCTAGCAAATAAATCGTAATCAGTAAACATAAATACAATTAGTTATCGATCGTTCTGTTTGCCATTAGTTCATTAGTTCACACATTCACGAATTTATCTGCACTTAGTTTATGACTTAATTTATTGACCAACAGTGGTGAGGTGCTAAGATGATCGGACACATCGCTTGTTTTTCTGTAATATTTCAATATTTCAATGTGATTTCTGCATATGCAATCGAAAGTCCATTAGAAAATGCGAGCATACAGAAATCATTGCAACAGCTGTTGCGATCGGAGGAAGGCCGCCGTATCGGGGATACCATTTCCGACAAAGTGAAATACATAAACGCAAGGTTTCGCAATTTGATTGAAAGTGAAAAACATTTTTTTGCCAATGAGTTCGGGAATAAATTCACTGAATCATTGAGTATTCTGTCTGAAGCGATAAAGAGATCAGAAAGTGAAAATGAACTACCATCTGAGGAGGGCAGAAATTGGTTTAAATTCATTTTCATTGTTTATATATTAGGTTCAAATATTTTAAAGCATTTTGAGTGATTCCAATAATAAATACTGATTCTTTTCTTTACTTTTTCAGCTTTTCTTGTCTATGGGCTCATTGCATATTCTCAGTCCCGAACCGACAAACGTATTACCGGAAAAACGCGTAAGCAGAAGAGCTCGTGGCTGCGATCGATTTTTGGTGGACCTCCAGCAAAGCCGTTAAGACCTAAATCCGATGCTATCGATGTAAATCATAGGAGTAAACGTAATGGAAAAGCGAAAAATGCACTTGTTGGTGATTCTGGTGATTCTTTAGCAAAGAAACAGAAGTAATTAGAGTTCCATCGTTTCGATGGGTCTTAAATTATCTCAATTTTACCATACGATTCTTGGCTAGCTTAAATACGTAAAAGATAAATTATAACCAGATATATTTTTATACAAATAAACCTATTAAAATCTTACTAGCTTGTGTATTATTATAAAATTAAATTGTAGAATGAAAACATACGGATATTTTCTATTCAAATAAATATTAAATAATAAAGACGGTTGTTCTCTATTCGGTGGATGAGAGTTGTTCTATTCGGTAGACGAGAGTCGGACGGTGGTCACCGTGACTAGGAATGTTTCCGTCCTCGTTATTAATATCTTGATCGGATGATGGGCCAGGCATTACAACAACCAGTTTCGGGATAATTTTCTGTGCAGGAAGATCTTTTTTGCGAGCTCGAGATTTTCGCTTAATAGTGGCTCCCGTTTCGGAATTGTGGCTCTTTTTTGCATGGAACTTGGCTGCAGAATACGTCCGGAACTGCTTCTCGCAATTTTCTACAGGACACGGAAAGCTGCAAATATATATGGTATTAAAAGAGGTTTTAAAGTGTTTTTTATTTAAATATTAACTCTTTGACTCCGGTATGTTTTTTTATGTGATTCTTTAAAACATATGATCGCTTGAAGGCCATCGTACAGTAATTACACTTGTAAGGTCTTTCGTTGGTGTGAGCTCTGTTGACGGAAGAAAGGATTTTAATTGTACTAAGTTTTAATATTTTTAATACATACCTAATGTGCATCTGAAGCATAGACTTGGTTCGCACCTTGTGTCCGCAGTGATGACACTCAAACGGTGTCTCGGAAGTATGCTGAAAAATTATTCCTTTTTATATAAATATTAAACATTTGTTTCGTATAATTCTTACCTTTCGTACATGATCATTCAAGTCACCACGTTGAAAGAATCCCTTGTCGCAAACATCACAAAAATAGTTTAGCACCTTCAAGTGAACCATTTTAACGTGTGACATTGCATTATTCTTAGAAAGGCATCGTTTATCGCACTCAATACAGTACCATCCATCAGACTCTATACGTAGATACTTGTCGTAATCAAAGGACAATGAATTTTGACTTTTGTTTTTTCTATCTGTTGCAGCTTCATTTATTCTCGTTCCGTTTGATTTGTTTGCACCAGACGAAATGTGCACTCGATCGATGTGCATCTGTAATGATTTATTCGTGATACACGTATGCTCACAGAACGGACACTTCAATGGTTCCATGTGTGCGGTTTTCTTGTGATATGCAAAATTCCAGCTGTTATAGAATGTGGCAGCACATTGTTTACACTTTATTATTGATGGATTAATGAGATGACGAGTCTTCTTGTGTGAAACCAGACTAGACCAATCCCGGTAGGTTTTCGTGCAATTATCCACATCACATGCATAGTGACGCAGCACTGGATACTTTGTTTGAATATTCTGATGACTATTTTTGTGTGTTTTGAGGCGAGCGTACGAATCGTACTGCACGACACAGAAGTTACACTGATATGGTTTGTCTCCGTTATGGATGACCTTGTGCTGGAGCACTGCGGGTACGGTCTCGAATGCATCCTCACAAAATTCACAGCAAAACACCTGTTCGACTATTTTGTACTCCAGCAGAGCATCGTCTTCGTCGTGCTGTTGCTTGAAATGTCTTATTGCAGTTTTATCGTTTTCGAACACTTGATTACATTGCTCGCACAGCGGCATTGAAGCAGGTGGCAGTATTTCGTGACTGTACATGTGTTTGCGGAGTCTTGAAATGCGTCCGTATGACTTATTGCAGATATCACACGTAAACTCTGGCTGAGAGCTATGCACATTCTGAAATTGATATAAATAATAAAATAAAATTATAAATATTATATTTAGATGGTATGTATTAGTACCATATGCTCATCGGCTGTCTGTTTGTCCATAAAAGCTTTTCCACATTCACCGCACATAAAATTTCTATCTGCCGTATGACCATTTCGGTGACGTATGAGCTCCGATTCCATTGAGAAGCTTTTGTCGCAATCAGTGCAAAAGTGCTCGAACACTTTTTCGTGCGAAAACATTACATGCTCATAGTACCTATTCTCATCTTCAAATATTCGTTGGCAAACAAGACAAACTTTGGGGCGTGCATTGTTTAGATGAAATTGCTTGTGAAACAGATATCTGAAAATTATACGTTATTATTTGTATTCTTTCAAGAATACTTTTGAAACTTAAGTACCTTTTCCTGGAGCTAGATTGTTTGTTGCATGTTTGGCACTCGTAGATCATGTCTTCTATGTCCTCGGGTGGCTGCTCCATCAGACACATGTGCTTACCAAACTGCACGGCAGAATCAAATGTGTGCTCGCACGTCTGACATGACAATCGGATTTGTGAACTATAAAAAGTTGTTTTTTTTATGGAAAAGAAGAATTATATAATATTTTTCTATGTACCGTATTTTTTTCGAATGCTCCAGGAAAAGATGATTCTTAAGCTCATTAATATCTTCAAACAGGCCACAGTTATCACCCAATATGCAGTCTAGTGTTTGGTCGTGTTGATGATACGTGATCGTATGAATCATTAGTTCAGTGAAATTTTTAATGCATTCATAATCCAACTAAAAATTGAAATAATATTATAATAAATCATGTTTGGTTTGGTATTTGTATATTCTTTAATTCTTACTGGACAATTTATCCTTTGGGGAAAATTCATTTTTTCGTTGTAGTCGACAGACGCTATCGAATGCAAGTACTCATCGAAGTTGATCGGTTTCGCTTCATCAAGATACTCGATGCTCTCGCAGGACTCCATTGGATCAATACTAATCTCATCCGTATTGTCTTTGTGTTTTGATTTTGTATCAATGATATAATCATCCTCCAATATGTTTATTAAATCATCATCAGTGGTAACGTTATCTACATTTACATTTAATATATTTTTCTGAGTATCATCTGTGTCCATTTCATCGCTTTCATCTATTGATTTCATACAATCATTTAGATTATTGATAACTTCATCTGTATTTTCTTCCTGTTCCCTCTTCACTGTGTCTAAAACGCTTAGCTTTGAATCTTCTTCAGAGTCAGAATCAGAACTTTGATCTGTATTTTGGTGTAAACATCTCTGTTTGAATTCATAGCTTTGCTTTAGCTGATCCAAGCATTTACTGCAAACTGCCTGTTGGTCATCTGGTTTCTCGTGCACTTTTTTACCAATGAAATCAAAGAGTAACATTGCAATGTTTTCCTGCTTGCCATCCTTGCTGAAGATGTAGTGAAAGTCCTTGGATAGACTGGAACTGCAGCATTTGCATTTTAGCTTTGTGGCTTTTTCCATTGTAGTATCAGTTTTCCTGAAATAGATATGAGTTAATGTTGCAAAATGCAAATTCAATATTCAATATTGTTTATTTTGAAATGAATTCAAAAAACAACTTCATAGAGAGGAAATACTTAATAAATTTATATTTAACATGCACAAATGTAAAGAAAACCAAAAACCATGCGGCCAGCTTGGCACGAATTTGTTAATCAAAACAAACCAAATTAAATAGATAGTAAATAGAGGGAAATTAGTGTACACATTTATTTAAATTACTAAATACAGGAGTATTTCTTCAGAATAAAGTATGAAAAAGAGTATTTAAAATGTATAGTTACTGTTTATTTAAATAAAATATACAAAATTATTTAAAATGAAAATTTCTCATATGAACATGATTTTATATTTTATAAACGTCAAAACTTTACAAGAAATGCATGAAAAATAACCATAGAACTACGAGTCTTGTGGATATGCCAACAAATAAGATTTATAATTGTTATTTTAATTTAGATCATGTTTTGTGTTATTCCCAATGATATTCCTCATTTCACATTCGTTATAATAAACATTTTATCGAGTAAATTTAATTGTATTGTCAAAAAAAAAGTTACAAGTTTAAAATATAAATCGATATAATACAAAATGTTACAAAATGTTGTTAATACTCTGTTACCGGGGTTTTTGAAACCATAGAGCTACTTAAAATGGATGCTGATCAATGTGACATTGACAGTAAAGAACTTTGTACTTAGTACTTAAATTTCAAAAAATATACACACATGCAAATCAATCTTTTTATTATACAAAAACAATTCCAAAACTCGTAAACAAGAAACAAAAATTGTTAATATTTTAATTATATTTATAAATTCCTTTTATATCAAACACAGAAATTGTCAAAAAAATTGTCAACAGTGCCATTCGTGTCTAATTATCCATTGAGATCATGGCCACAGACGCCTACAAACGGTGGCTTATAGAGTCAGCAGAACTGGAGATATTGAGATCAATCCTAATGGAAAATGTTCCTGATGTCAATGTTGTAGAATCCCTACTCTGTCCAGTGGATGTGAACTCCTGCAACTCTTACCTAAAAAAAATAATTTCCTTGGATTTTGATGAAGAGTTTATCTTCCAGAAACCAATAGAATGTGCGGTTAGTTTGGTCTGTTTTAATTTATGCCTATCAAGTATTTTAAAAATGTTTTAATTTTTTCAGATTTGCTCAGACTGTTCAATTTCGAATCTAAGGGAGTTGAAAGATCATATTATGGTGCAACATGAAAATAAAGACTCCATTTGTTGTGTGTCAACGAGAAACTGTGAGGAGACTTTTGATAAATTTGATACTTTGTGGAGGCATCAGTTTTTTGCTCATGGATTGACTAGGTAACAGCCCATAATATAATTGTCTCAGTAAATCTTACCTGATCGTCTTACACAATTCTTGCAGACCGATGGTGTGGATAAGCTGCCCGACTTGCGATAAAACCTTCAAGTGTGTTATTGAATTTGGCAAGCACATGTGTATTACAGTAGATACTTCAAATCTGACCCTTAAAAATAATGATTGTCAGTTTTGTAACCAGGATCTAATTACAAGAAAAAGGTACACGATTAATTTAAATACATCAATTTCAATTTATATTTATTATTACAACTCATCAGGTACATGTTTCATCAGCAGTTCCATTTGGAAAAGGCTCGACCAAAACTATGCCTTATCTGCGAGCGTAATTTCCAGGATGAGAACGAATTCTATGAACACGTTAATTTTGCTCACTCAAAGCATTCAAATATATGCTGCTCCTTATGCGACGAAAGCTTTGTATCAAGAATAACATTCAGAAGACATCTTAAAAAATTGCACAGGACTGATTCGGAAAAAGACGTTGACAATTATGATGATTTTGGTGATTTTGGTCAACAAATTGTAAGTTAATGTTATAGATATTAAAACTAACCTTAATTGTTAATTTTATTCCTTTTCAGAGTATAGATATTGTAGAAAAAGTGTTTTACCAATGTGATAGTTGCCAGAAGAATTTCACGACAAAGAAACGATTATTGATTCACATCCAAAACGCACACATTAAACGAGAGTATAACGAACTTCCGATCTGTTCAGATTGTGGTATTGTGTTTAGAGACGTTGACTCAACATTTGAGCATATTCTAAAGACACATAATATCGAAATCAGTGACATTGTTTTCTGTTACCAACACTTCAATTCGGTACTAATCTGTGAGTTTTGCGAACTGGAATTTATTGATTCTGAGCGTTTGCTTCAACACAAACAGCTGCATATGGACGTTGATAAACCTTACACATGTTTACACTGTGACTACACATTTGATAAATTTAGCAAAATGAAGACACATAGTCTAAAACATCAGATTCCCAAGTTTCCAGTGTTACGTTTGTATTTTTGTGATGTTGCAAATTGCGAAAAAACCTTTACAAATCACAACAATATGAAAATGCACAAGAAGACTTCACATCTAATTAATCCACAACTGATTAAGTGTCCCGATTGTGATCAGGTGTTCTGTCAGAGCTGGACGTTTACGCATCACCATCAGGTAATGCATCAGCCGCGAAAGATATGTTCGTTTTGTTTTAAACAGATTAAAACAACAATAAATCTTCGAAAACACTTGCAACTATTGCATCCTGAGGTCATGAAGAGCAACCGAACGGATGATGCGGACATCGAGGAAGTTCTGTCCTCGAAATGGCCAGTAACGTGCTTGCATTGTGATAGTACATTCGACGATTTTTATAATTTCTGTGATCATTTGAAGACAGCTCATCGGGAATACAATACTGTCCAACTTTCGAAGTCAATTAAAATAGATTCGAATTCGGTTCCTGTAGCAAATTATTCGTGTCCTGTTTGCTTCGAAATAGTGGACAAGAAGTTAATGAAAAAACACAAATTAATGGTAACCCTAATTATGTCAATAACTAATGTTAATATATACTAAACAAATATTTTCCTAAATTTTAGCACAGGAAAAGGCGTACAAAGATTTCCGAATATGTTTTCCAACAATTTATACATACAAACAATGACGGAACGTTATTTACATGTATACAATGTAATTATGTTTGCAATTTGCGACGTTACGCTCGCCGGCATCTGTTCAAATTTCACTTGGACAATGTGAACACCTTTTCTGAGAATTTGGTTGATAAAGTTAGTGAAATGCCAACATTTGCACGAAAAGTTTCTGCGAAATATGTAAAAAACTTAAATCCATACGTTTGTTTCTACTGCGATTTAAAATTTGGTACCAAAGTAAAACTTTCTCAGCACCTTCGGTATTTAAAGATATTTTAGTTGTTTCAAATAAATAATCATGCACTTTTTGATTTAGGACTCATTTAACAACTTCAAAAGTTAAACTCGAGAAACCAATTAAAATTGAACCAGATGTCATTACACCACCTCTTAATCTCGTAAAGCCCTATCCTAAGCAAGTAATTGTACTACCTGGACCTGGAGTACGTGATACAAAACTTATATATACATACATACTACAATTACATTTAATTTTACAGAACCCTGAATCATCAATGTGTGGCGTCGCAGTTTATACGATTACCAAAAACCAGGATAAGGTCTTTAAGCAAAAATATATACACGAAATACAAAGGGTATTATTTATTATTATTACTATAGAAACATAACAAATATGAATATATTTTTCGTTATAGGAAAACTCAGTTCGGCCTGATGACGTTAACTTAGATACGAAGGATATTCTCCAGTATCCTAGTGTTATTTATTATACTGTTGAAAAATCAAAACAAATCCAAAGAAACACGGAAGAGCAGGTAACATGTGTGCACATAAGTTTTAAATATTTCTTCATTTTGGAATTTATACAGGACGAGACGCTTTCTGCTTTGGACAATCTGGCCATTGCAGCCGCCATGAGTGAGAATGACAGAGAACTTGAGTCTGCGAAGATATTAAATATGCCGTTTCTACGAAGTTCAAAATAACAGTAAATGTATTGTCGTTAAATTGTTTTTAATAAAAGGTTTAAAAAATTCTTTGGCTTCTATATTGGAAAAACAAATATATAAATACATATTATAAATTGTATGTTAATAAGAGCTTATAATTAAGTAATCTCGATTACAATTTTGTAACGGCTATGTTGGATGAGGAATTTGAGCTGTTGATATGTAACTAAAAAAAGTATACCTAAAACGATAATATCAAAAGAGTTTTTACAAAAATATCTCAATTTAACAATTTTAGAGATGATTGAGTTTTTGTAGAATTTTCGAAATTTTCAACAACCCTAGGGTCATTCAAAAATGCTAAAAAAATTAAATTTCTTAATACGGCTTCAATCTTAATGAAGTCTTACACATTTATAGATACGTACCTAAAACGATAGTATCAAAAGTGTTTTTACAAAACTATCACAATTGAATAATTTTAGAGATGATTGAATTTTTTTAGAATTTTCGAAATTTTCAACGACCCTTGGGTCATGCAAAAATTCAAAAAACCCAAAAAAATGAAAATCCTTAATACGGCTCCAATCTTAATAAAATCTTACACATTTATAGATACGTACCTAAAACAATAATATCAAAAGAGTTTTTACAAAAATATCTCAATTGGACAATTTTAGAGATGATTGAATTTTTATAGAATTTTCGAATTTTTCAACGAGGGTCATGCAAAAATTCCAAAAACCCAAAAAAATGAAAAACCCTAATACGGCTCCAATCTTAATAAAATCTTACACATATATTGATACGTACCTAAAACGATAGTATCAAAAAAGTTTTTACAAAAATATCTCAATTGGACAATTTTAAAGATGATTGAATTTTTGTAGAATTTTCGAATTTTTCAACGACCCCAGGGTCATTCAAAAATGCCAAAAAAATGAAATTCCTTAATACGGCTCTAATCTTAATGAAATCTTACACATTTATTGATACGTACCTAAAACGATATTATCAAAAGAATTTTTACAAAAATATGTCATTTGGACAATTTTAAAGATGATTGATTTTTTGTAAAATTTTCGAAATTTTCAACGACTACAGGGTCATTTAAAAATGCCAAAAAATTGAAATTACTTAATACGGCTCTAATCTTATTGAAATCTTACACATTTATTGATACGTACCTAAAACGATAGTATCAAAAGAGTTTTTACAAAAATATGTCAATTGGACAATTTTAAAGATGATTTATTTTTTGTAGAATTTTCGAATTTTTCAACGACCCCAGGGTCATTCAAAAATTAAAAAAAAATGAAATTCCTTAATACGGCTCTTATCTTAATGAAATCTTACACATTTATTGATACGTACCTAAAACGATAGTATCAAAAGAGTTTTTATAAAAATATCTCAATTGAACAATTTTAGAGATGATTGATTTTTTGTAGAATTTTCGAATTTTTCAACGACCCCAGTCATTCAAAAATGCCAAAAAATCTTACACATTTATAGATACGTATACCTAAAACGATAGTATCAAAAGAGTTTTAACAAAAATATCTCAATTGGACAATTTTAAAGATGATTGAATTTTTGTAGAATTTTCGAATTTTTCGACCCCAGAGTCATTCAAAAATGATTTTTTGGCAAATTCCTTAATACGGCTCCAATCTTAATGAAATCTTACACATATATAGATACGTACCTAAATCGATAATATCAAAAGAGTTTTTTCAAAAATATCTCAAAATGTCATTTAATTAGGTTTTACCTACTACGATGGAAATGTCAATAGTATGAATATATTTATAGTTAAAACACATAAATTTGTATGTATATCACGTGCGATCCACATTGTTGTAATTGCATGATGCAACTTAAAATACTTCCGATGCGGGTGCATTAATCGTTTATAATAATGGTATAAATACCTGACCGATTTAAATGTTAAAATCAGTTAACACTTGATCGTCGATTCGTTCATATCGAAACAAAATTGTCAATTTATTTATCATAATATTGTAATCGGTATTATTTTAATAGTAGGAAAATGGTTTGGAAGTTCATTTGTGTGCTATCGGTGATTGGACAGTTGATCGGCGCCAACGATAGTCCTGGATTCTTTCTAAAGGTCTCTAAAAATGTTCCTCGTCTGGGTAGAAGATCGAATTCGCTGAGCGATTTTGAAAACTTCTTCCTGAAAGCATCGAAAAGTGTTCCACGCATCGGTCGCAGGGACTCTTATGCAAGTTTAAACCGCACAATTAATATTTTATTTTATATTTAAATATAAACTAACTTTTTTATTCATTTTGAAAATACTAGGTTGATTCTAGTATTCCCGATGAAATGACGCCAGGCCTATACGATCGAATTATGAATCCGTCAAAGCGAACGATGGGACAAGTAGACTTGGATCAGATCTCGGGTTATAGTAACGTGCAGCCGTTCGACTCGAGTTACCTGATTGACATGATCGCAAACGATGTCATCAATGCGGACGACTTTAAGTTTGTGTCTTGGAAGGATTTCGATACCGCTCTAGAAAGTGACGATGGCCTGTACACAAAACTAATCTCACTTGCGTTGGCCGACCAAGAGATGCAACGTTTTTCGGGGAACATGGAAGTACACAGTTTTAAGCCACTATCCGGACATGGAGGATATTCAGGCGGTAACAATGACGTATTTTATAGAGCTGATCGTTCGTCCAAATTAAATGTAGGTCCTGGGGAACTGCACAAGGAAAAGGTTGAGTACCAACAGTAGTTCAGAGGCAAGAATGTCAATTCTCGGAATATATTATTATACAATTAATTATTAATATGAGTGTGTTACTATATTTGTGTATTACCTATATTACAAGTAAATACATATTCATTTGAGATATATAAAAATATAGATTTTATATTTAAATACTACAACATACTTTGTAAGCTGTTTAAATGGGCAGGTGTTATACGAAGGGAATTCAAAATAACTTAAATGGGCATGTGTCACTTAAATTTATTCTTATACATTGTTGACTAATTTGTATTTAAATGTTTTGGCCAAAAAAGGCGCCCGTATTGTATTTTACTATTGTACAGACTAAACGTGAACAAGAATTGGTTCAATGTACCTAACTTATATATGGTGTACATGTATCCATACGAGTGAATTTAAAAGGTATGTATTGTGTTATTTTTCCAATTAAAATGTCAAGATGTACAAGAAAATGTACGTATTTAGCATCGCACGTTTATCAATAAATATAGTTATGGTAAATAGGTTGACATATATACCTTCGGGTTATCAGTCCTGTTTGACTAAATTCAATATCTGTACATACAAAAAATAAAATTCTCTGAAATTTCAACACATTAATAAAATTCACATTTTCTTATTACAGTTTTCGTGCCTTTTAAAAAATATTATGCTCAAAATATTTTTTTTGTTACAATGACGATTTTGTTGTTACCATGAATCATTTATTGTTAACAAGAAAAAAATGTTGTCACCACGAATATATTTTTGATTTAATGAATACATTTTTGTTGCCATGAATAAATTGTTGCCAACAACAAGACAAGTTCACTTGCGTAATCTGGTGTACAAATTTAAAGAATAAATGTAATTTTTCGTATAATTTTGGATAATATATTGCGAATTTAGAAATATTTTGCGAATAGCGGTAATATATGTAAAATGTAATATTTTGAATTTTTCTATAATAACATTTGTAATATTTTGTAATAACACATAACTCAAGAAGTCCGTAGGATGAAACATATATGGCGTTGCTATGTAATAATCCATATGATTTGTAGGAAGTACTAACCTTAAAAATATATCTGTCAAAATTTCATGA
>JAAAKO020020537.1:0-31368 GCA_010015015.2 Bolitophila cinerea | reverse complement strand
AAGATGAGTAACCATTTTAGTATATTCAATCAAAAATAATATTTTTAGAAGCTATTGGAATTTACATCTTCAAGTTTCTAAAATATATATATATATATATGCGATTAACTACTGCACAATATAACATTTTAAATTCATATTTCTAAGAACATCAAATCTACCATTTACATTTGTATTGGATTAGTTATATAAAATAAAGACACAACTAAAACCAGAATTTGGAAATAGGAAAAGGTGCTCTTTCTCATGGCAAAAACTAATTTTATTAAATGTATATTTTTAAATTTATTTTTAAAAAATATTTTTAAATATATTTTAAAATGTACATTAAATTTGAAAAATATAACAAAAAATATCAAGAGTCTCGATAGAATCAAACGCATGTATGTATGCGAATCGACTATCCCAGTGGCATATATGTTATGCTTTAAAACGATGCATTTCAATTTGAAGTAATGTATAACTAGATGTATGTCGACTGTGGGCATTTTTTGTTTACATTGCGACAATATTTATAAATCTACATCTTAAAAAGGACAAACTGGTAAAATTTCTCTGTGTTGAGTGGCTACATAACGGCACACATTACCCATAAATATATTGGTAATTAAATTAAAAATTCGTTTTTTTAACAAAACGTTCAAATTTATTTTTATGTATTTGTATTTTGAAAATAGCAAAAAGACTCGTTAATACCGACCGATTCGCATATTTGGAATTAAGTAAATTTCTGAGTTCGCTACATATTTCACATGTACCGGGAGTGCAGAACAGCCAAGATGGCCGTACACAGACGTGATTCCAAATACAATTTATTTATACTAAAATGTATTTTAGTTACTCGCTGCTGTGTTATTTGTTGTGTTTAGTCTACCATTAAATTATGTACGCCTGATGGAATTATAAAATAGTATTCTCATTTTCAGTGACATGTATTTTATTCAGGTTGTGTGGGTGGGGGTTTTGTTTTGATTCTTCTTTCTTTTTGTGATGTGCGGTTTTAAGAAATTTGGGTTTTATATTTATTTTATTTATAGTAAAAAGTTTAGCTTTTTCGTATGGGTAAATTTAAATAATTCTTAATTTATATTTCATTTCCAATTTTCACCTACCTTGGAAGTAAGTAGCTTCTTAAAATGGTCAGTAAGAAAATAGAGATAGAAGTTCAAAACTTGATCTGATTTACTACACCATCAGTAATTCTTTGAACGAACTCTAAAAGACTCCGATAGTTAGGTGTCCTGAAAACTAGCTTGCGAGGGATACTTTTTACTTTCAGCGGAATTTTATCTGATCGATGTCAAGTTTTTTCAGTCGCAATTCTGGCATCAATACGATGGCAGTCATAATATACAGTATACGTATGCTTATCTACACAATTCGTTACGATGACTAAAACACGATACAGGAAAAGGTAACCGGGTCACACTCTGTCTTGTTCTAAGTGTATGTGTGTTTGTGTTTATATAGTTTAATTTTAGCTTTTTCTTTAAATTTAAAATATGCCAAATAATATACAGAAAGCACATAATAGATGATTCGTTTGACTAATTAAAACTATTGTGCTATTAATTATATATAATTAACTGTTGACATCATTATGAATATATGTATACATCGGAATCTGTTAGGTTTTAAGTAGCAATTTGTTACTTAGCTGATAAACGATAATTATGGTTGATAACATATTAATTGTCCGATTTTGATACTGTGATTAAATGTGTTTGTGTAAACGTTTTTGTTGCCCAACGTTTAGTTAAAATATGTTATTATAAAATATAATAAATACAACCGAATACAGATAAATACATCATATGATTTTATATTACAAGTATTTAATAACAATTAATCTAGAAACATCAATCTATAAAAACAACAATTAGGATCTAGCTATAGACATGACTGATTTTGCTTTAAATCAACATCTAATTCTAGACGAAAGACAGGACCGACTAAACTTTAGTTAAAATGGAATGATTTGATCGTATGCGGTACACTTACTGGCTAATGTTGTCCATCATTTTGTAGTCTCCGCCGGACACATTGACCTTAGAGATAATGCCGGGGGCAAGACGGCACATCAATTTGCACAAAATGATTCCATTGCGCAGGGCATCTTCAAAAGAGCCTGCTGGGAAACGTTCGCCGATCAAGGTCTCGATCCATTGCTGTGCTTCGGCCTCTTGTTGCACATCACGCTTGCCGGCTTGCTGCAAAGTAAAATAAAGGGATTATTATTATTTTCATTGAGTAATGAGTTTATAAATAAAAGAAATTAATATAGGGTGATAGCATTGCTATGCCCAGATCCAGCCCTAAGTGGGCCCGAGGCAGAATTTTATCAGGAATCCCATGGCAATAAATTTTAAATAAAAAATATTTAAAACTTTTATTCTGCAATCTTTAAACCGAACACTATTTTGTAAACGATTGTTTTGAATACTCAGAATTCTTGAGATAAATATGAAAATATCTTTTATGAATCGCTAGAAGAGAACCTCTCTAGTCCCCAAAGCTTGCAACGACACAAAAAAATCTCAGTACAGTTTATTCATCTAGAATTTTGAAAATACAATTATTTATATAAATGTATTTTCAACTTTTTCTTGAAAATATTTAAGGTCGAGCTGAAAGTCTAAAAACATTATTTTTATAGACAATTTTGAGATGATTTTTAGATAAAAAGAAAGTTTTTTAGGATTTCGGAACTTTTTATATATTTTTAACTTTAAAGTTACCTCCTTCCAATTCGCAAAAAAAATGGATTATAACAAATGGCAGTATATCTATTTTAAAATGAGATTTTTTCTCTATAATTCAACTTCTTTAATTTAACCGTTATAGGTATAAATACTTCTAATAGTATAATTGTTCAGGTTAAGGCGGAAGGTTGTTGTCAATTTAAATTTAATAAATTCCTTGCAAAGATCATTTTTAAATCATTTGGATTCTAAAATCAAAAATGCAGTGTATAAGTGTACGCTAAATAAATACCAATAGTGATATTTGAAATCGGCTTTGAAAAATATTAATTGTTACTATATATACTTTCATATCTATTTATTTTTTTTGTTTCAGCTTTGTTTTATAACACTGGTTACGGTTTAAAACAATTTTAACTAGAAAATTATTTAGTCCAATACTTTCCAAAAAACTTTATTCAATTTCAATAGATTTAATTCTTTTCCTTTTTTCGTTGAATGTCATATGAAAGTATAACTCGTTTTTATTTATTTATTTCATTCGATTTCATTAGATCTCATTCAAATTTATTCGATTAAATCGTTTTTGTTTAATTTTTTTATTTTTTATTTATGTTTGTAGTCTGTGCATAGTTTCATAAAATCTGTACGTCCTAAATCATTATTCGATTTTATTCGATTCTTTATATTTTTTTATTTCCCTTTTATGTAATTGATTTTTTTTTTGATTTCAATTGATTTAATATTAATTAAATATTATATATTTAATTTGATTCAGTTTCATTCGTTGTCATTCGATTTCATTCGATATATTTTATAAAAAAATGTTAAATAAAATCTTTGTTTTTAGATTAAATTACATTTTAATAAATTTTCTTATCTGTATATTTATTATTTTTCCAAGTTTGTCACACAAAAAACAATGTTGTGCTTAATATAAATAATAAGTGTTACAGATGAAATCATGTTTGTACTCAAATATATACGCACACAAAAGTTCATGTAGAATTACGTACAAATAAATTTATTTTTGTAGCAATTTGTTTTTGTGACAAAAAATTGTTTATGGTACCAAAAATGTATTTATTGTAACATTTTTTTTATATTTTATAATATTTTTTTAAAAGGCACTGTTTAAAATATAAATATAATGAATCAACAAGAACACCGAAATTTTCTAAACAAAAAACTCAAAAAAAATATCGACAAGGACAGAGTTAATAAAATAAGAGAACTTGCAAGAAATTCAACTATTTCATCCTCAGAAGACGGCAACAAAGCCAACCAAAAGAGGAGAAAGGTGATACTCCAAAATGACCGTTGTATATTTGAAGATTCATCTGATATCTGTTATGGTGCTTAGCTAAGAGCAATAATACTCTATAGGTGAAGTAAAGTTACGTTTTTGTAATTAACATCTTTTTGAAAATAGGCAGTCAACTTTGACGTGTCCAGTTATTAGAACAGTTTTGATATATTGTAATAACACGTATTTTTATAGTTCGAAGACGATAAAAATGCGGATATTTGTTAAAATATATTAAGTAGACCTTATTTTTTTTTATCATGTTCGTTTCAATTTTAAGAGCGGTTACATGATGAAAGTATTTAAATGTGGTGACGATGAAATTAACTAAAATACTGTCGGATTGGAGAGTTTTTCATTACAAGTCCGTATATAGAAAAACTGGACCATTTCGTGTCTATATATCGAAGTCTATAATGCTAAGCGTCCAAATACATTATGGAGATTTTTTGCCATTACATATCTTCCAAAAGCTTAAGGATGGATGATGTGGCTGCTGGGGAGGAACTTCGTGTTCCATTAAAACTTTGCTCCAGCTCACAAGTCACGCAACAATGTATGTACGGAAGGAAGCATTTGCATTATGGTCACTTATTTTGTTTCACCCTGCCAACCTTGATTGCAAATAATTAAATTATTTTATGTATTGTGATGATAGAAAGAGAGAGGTCTAGCACGTAGGTCACTTGATGGGCCCATTGTGATTAAAATGTATGGGTAGGGTTTTCAGTTTTTTTTTCAATCAAATAAAATAGTATACATTTAAATGTTTATTCATTAATACATTTCTTATTATATTTATTCCCATCAAGAATTCCGAACTTGATAAATTTAATTTATATTTCGGAATTTCGTTTTTATTATTTATTTTGGATCTCTACAAATAATAACAAATATTGGTATAATGGTGAATTGGTGATTATTTTCAACAATCAAACATATTTTTAGAATTTGGAAGCTGGTACACATTTAAAATCAATTTATTAATGAAATATGAAAAAACATTTTTGCCATCACGACAATATCAATGATGACCTTTAACACCAAATTAATATTGATTCAAACAGACCATTGGCTGTAATTGATTGTTGGTTTGGGATTAATATTTTGATGACACTTTTAATATTTTAAAAAGATTGGGATCCATTTTTATTCTATCTATTTCTATATTATATGATAAATTAGGAGCACTACATAAAAGGTGCCTCAGCAAATTATTTATAACAAAATGAAATTGGCTGAAACCGGGACTATTATTTGTCCTCGAGGCATTTTTCGGGACTAAGGATAAATCGTTCAGCCGGGAAAATACCGGTAAATTCTAAACTCCATTACACGAAATTATTTTTTCGGCTTGCCAAAGTATGCTAAAAGCACAAAGCTGTTATAAAAGCTAGTTGCGATTTTATTATATTTAAATACTTACCATAGTGATTTAAAATCTGTTTACAAGTTTACATTCCAAAATATAATAATAAAATAATAATATAAAATATATTATGTTCCGTCTAATAAGACAAAATATTGTAATTATTATTTCGCAGAACAAAATTTTTTTTTACGAAATCACTGATTCCAAAGTCAGTTTCTTTAATAATTAATTTTTCAAAATTTTCTTTTTTTAACATTTTTTTTATTTCGTAATAAAACATAAAAACAAATCACACAGACTAATAAAAAAATCCAATTTTAAAAAATCCTGTTTTCCAAAAAAATTTATTCAAAATTCAGATTATGTTTGTAATATATTTTTTTTAATTCAATTTTTTTAAAATAAAAATATAGTTAAATAGGTGAAGTTTGCTACGATTAATATAACAATTAATTTGTTTGTTTTCAATTAAATGTGTTTTTTTAAATGTCATCACATCAACATAATAATAAATTTGACTAAACATTTGTAGATAGTTATGTAAAATTTTCGACGCCTAATAATGAATTAAAAGATAAATGTCTATTTCCATACATTAATCCCGAGCCACCGCGCGCTCACTGCTCAAAACCGCTGGATTTTCTTGTTTTGTATTTCAGGAAAATGAACAACAACAAAAATACACATACACTCACGCGCGGGCGCCGTAAACATTGAATGACAACATACACACACAAAACATATCTTTAGCCACTCATTCATCTGCAAATGCTCTCATATATTCTCTATATATATATTATATATATATATACATAATTCCTATAGTGGAACATTTTCGGCGTCGGCGTCGGTTTTGCATCTTCTCTATAGTTCCGACGCGTGTCCTCGCCCACTCGTGGATTTCTTTGGAAAATCCGCGCGCGTCCGCGAGAAGCTGCCGATTCTGGCCGAGCTGGTGTTGCGCACTTAAAACTCAGTGACGTACATTTTAGTATATATATACTATACAATATACATATATAATTAACAGCTTCAAAAACTGCCGAGAGACATTTGGGTTAGTTGAATTCAGTATTTCGTGAGACACAGATCGTTGTCCTCGCTCAATCAGAAAGACCGTTATAGTTTTGTTTGAAAAATAAACTAATTACCACATCAAAATGGCTGTAAGTATTATATTCTTAATATTAGTGATTTTTGATTAAATTAAAGGATAAATCTAAAGACCGAGCACAAATTCATATTTTTTATTAAAATATTGTTATGCAATTATCCACAAAGTCAATTCTGAAGTTGTTTATGGCGGCATGCCTTTGAATGAGTTGTATACCTATAAAATATATCACTATATACTTTGTAAGACAAAAAGCATATAGTTTAAAAATATCTTTATTTTGGCATATGTTTTTTGGCAAAACTAGCCAGCTCCCAACTTCTGACGGATGTTAGATTCCGACGTCATGCCGCACTAATTACAACGCCTGCTTAAAACTTCATTTTCGCATTTGTTTTCTAATTGTCCATTTAATATTTTAATAAATATATATATTATAATATGTATATTGTCGTTAGTCGGTGGAGGACGTCACATGAGTTGTGTTGTTGTATCATAAAAACACCACATCTATTTCTGTATGCGACGCGTGCGCTCGAGCGGAGGCGGCTATAGTCGTAAACTCGTGTGTTTGGCGACAAATCTTAATACATTTTCTAGATTTCGAGCGCACTCTTAAAATATGTATGCACAAAAATATCAGCTGTTTTTTTTGTGCATCTCAAGAGATTTAATGTTTTAAAATTAGATTCTACAACAACCCACCAAAAAAATGTCAACTTATTTAATTCGTGTCATAGTAAATTAGGCAACAGTGTATAATGTGCATGTCTTACAGCAAATCATTAAATATGGCATTTCTATATTTTCACTGAATAAAGATATTGTTTTGTATATTCTTGATGCATCAAAGAAAGGAATATTATGTCATAAAAAGTGAAACTCTCCACTAAACAACATAAAACATTATTTAGATTGCCTTCAAGCGGTTTAATTGCTTAATAAACTGGCAATAGAATATTTATGATATTCGCGCTCCATGGTGATCAATGTTTTCGTTGGCTCGAGAATTAGTGCGAATAAATCAAATTGTATTTTCGGAAAAACCATATGCCAGCCTACACGTATCACACACACACACACACACACATTTACATAAAATTCATAAGACATAAATATTAACGTGTACGCGTGAATTTTCAATGCCAACAAAGCACAACAAAAACATTTTCTGTTTTTTATTTTATCTTCACGCGAAATTAAAACAAACGGATTTGGAACGAGCTAGACATTTAAAATTTAAATTGGCATTAGCTTTGTACATAGAATTCGACTGCGCTAATCCAAGTTCTATGTTTTGAATTTGTATATATTCGCGTTTTGGACAGCTGCGTGCGGACGAGCGGGGGGCCATTACAGTACATTAATATAAATCAGTTTTTCACCATCTCGGACGTGACTTGGTTGAATGTAAACAGATTTTGCTGAAAATAGATTTCATAATAAATCGAAAAACTCAATATTAGATTTAAACAATTTTATACTATGTATTTATGTTTAGCCACGCAACAAGGAACAAGAATTGGAAGTCCTCACATGGGTGTTCCAGATTCTGGGAGAACCAGTTCCTTCCGGCCAGTACGAGGACATCCTTAAGGACGGTATTGTACTGTGCAAGTTAGCCAACAAACTGGTGCCCGGAAGCATTAAGAAGATTCAGGAGCGTGGAACCAATTTCCAGCTGATGGAAAACGTTCAGAGGTGAGTGCTGAGTAAGCTACACCGCACAATAGAAACAAATTAAATTGTATCTGATTGCTATATAGATTCCAAGCCGCCATCAAGAAGTACGGAGTACCAGAGGAGGAGATCTTCCAGACCGCTGATTTGTTTGAGCGTCGCAACATCCCCCAGGTCACATTGTGCCTGTTCTCTTTGGGCAGAATTGTAAGACAAAAATCAATATATTATTTACATATTTTCTAAAAACATTTTTATTCCCAACGCCACAGACCCAGAAGCACCCAGAGTTCACTGGACCTCATTTGGGACCCAAGATGGCCGAGAAGAACGAGCGAACATTCACCGAAGAACAGCTGCGCGCCCATGAAGGCGAGCTGAACTTGCAGATGGGCTACAACAAGGGAGCCTCGCAGGCTGGCCACGGTGGCTTGGGAAACACTCGTCACATGTAAATTTCTATATATCGGTATAGAATAGAGGCGCGCTTTCTCAATATAATTTCTGATACAAATTTTATACAATTATAATATTACAATTTAATATACAAAAGCTTTCGATGAACAGTTATACAAGAAACTTAGTTTTTTTATTGATATCGATTTGAATGTAGACAAAAGCTATATTATTATTTAGAGCATAGAGGGCCCTTGCATTCGTTTGAGTCATTAAAAATATCGAAATTGGATAAATAAATAGTAATAATTTACATTTCTAACCTATATATCTTTTTATTATTTTGATTAAAAGATAGAAAACTTTTTTGTGTAATTTACTTATAACCGCAAATGTAAAACTAAATTAACATTTTTTCAAATGAAAACCAATTTTCATATCTCTGAATTATTTATTTTTATTATTGAAAATTAGAAAATCAATTTTACAAACATTATTTTATAATCTCTAATTATCTGTGGTGTGCCATAAAAGCCGTTATCCAAAATTTGGATTTGCCAAAATCCCGTTTTTATCTCGTTATTCCTGTTTTTCTCTTTTATATATTTTCCGTTTTTTTTAAATAATCCTATTTAAAATAGGACCATTTTTTTAAACGTTGTTTTCCATTTTTTATGCTTTTCGCTTAATTTTTGTAATTAGTTTTTTTCTTTTTTTTAATTATTAATTTTTGATTTTAATAAATATCAATATTTTATATATATATATATATATATATTGTGGGTTATTTCATTATCATAAATTGATTTTCCAAAAGTTATAGTATATAAAACATAAAATATTAGGGTATAATTGGATTTTTCTAAAATGAAGTAGTATTCTTGTAGATTAAGTTTTAACAATTTGAAATTCTTAGACCCATATTTAGTAATACAATTAAATTTTACCTATACAAGATCCAAAAAATTACATATTATTTTAATCGAAAATATGTATGAAACATATTTTAATATATCCTATTATTATTTATGAGAACAATCACTACGTTCTATGAAAGACCGTTCATTCGCCGGGCATCATTTCTTGATCCGTTAACTGTTACCTGTGTCTTCATCTATTCCACAAATTTGTTCTATAAGTTTTAAAAATAATATCATGTCAGACAAATGTCGTAATATAAGGCAATTGAAAATTCAGCTTTGACATATCAGTTGAATGATGGTTTTGTAGCCTTTGTAGGACTATATACTCTACCTTGTTGTTTTATCCTAAAAAAAACGTTGACCAAAATTTTGAAACCCCAAGGACCAAATCTTCAATCCGGCTTGAAGACTACAACGCTGAACAACAAAAAAAGACAATCCAGTATGTGTTTTTAATTTTTTTTTTGTCTTTATTACATCAAACAGTTTAGAAACTTCTAATAACATGTATGGACAATGACACGCCTTAATACAGATAAATAATAAGCATAAATATAATATATATGTAAATGTATCGTTTATAATATTTAATTAATTATTAGTTTTGGTTTTGTTCTTAAAAACGGCATTATAATATATAATATATATATATATAGATAATTTGCGTCACCCAGAACGCGTGTTTTTGTTTCAATTAAAAAAAAAAACATTAAAACCAAAACGGGAGTGCGTTTGCAGTTTATATATATATATATATTATACATAAATATATATAAATATAATATTACAATTGTTTATATTGTATTACATGTGTATATAATTATATATGTATATACCTTAAAACCCAAACAACGCGCGGCTTTGCTAGAGGTGTTCGTCAAGTATTTATATCGGTTCGCTTCCACAAGAACCTTTTCTGCTACGCGCTTCGGCCGAGATGACGCAATTATATAATATTAATATATATATCCCTTTTATATATATATATATATATATATTAGTATGTACTAATAATGTGCTTGTTTGGGTTGTTTTGTACGCTCCTTTAGTAATGTATTCGACTTTTTATTTAAATTTATGATTTTTTGTTTTTGCCATTTTTACATCTCGTACCATATATTAATAATATATATTATAATATGAAATTATTACAAATTATTCTAGGACAGTGTGTATGTGTATGTGTTTTGTGTGTGTGTGTATAAATTTTGTAGGTGTGTGTGTGCGTCCGAGTATCGTTTTTCGTTAGTTTTAGCTTACTCGGAAATATATATTAAGATTTCATTTCATTTACATACATTGTTTTTGTATCCGTGAAGTAGGTTTTTGTTTTTTTTTGTTAAATTTTGTTTTAATATATGTATATGTATATATACCATTTGTGTTATATCTATATGCTAGTAATAATAAATAAACGTTACATGTTCATCATATCTTTGCATAATATATGGTAAACATATACTATATTTAATAAATGTGTATGTGTGTTGTTTTTGTTTATGTGTATGTGTGTATGTTTTTAACATTACGTTTTTTTTTCTTGTGTTAATATTATTATTTTTTATAATATATCAATGAAACAAAAAATGTTATATATATATTTGCGCGCGCATGTCTATTGATTGCGCTGAACTCGATTTGGGTTCGGTTCGGTATTCGGGCGTGCGTTTTCGCTTAATTTTTCGATTTAACGTTCGCCGTTAGATTTTTAGTTTTAGTTTGTTTTTCTCGTAATTTCCTTAAATTTTTTTCATTTTGATTTATTTACAAATATTTAAAAGTTCCTAAACGTTATTTAATGCCTTTGTCTTCTTTTGTCCATATGGTTAGCCTAAAATTAAAAAATACAAAACAATGACATTACTATAATATTTTGTTTATCTAAAATTTGTCTATAACCGCTTTTTATGAAAGTTTTTCTTTTTTAGGTTTTAATTTTTGGTTTAAATTTATTTTCATTGTTTTATTTTTTAGTTAATCCTTAAATGTTTGTTACTTTATTTTACACCAACGTTAGAAAATATTGATACAAAAATACTTTTTGTCTTCTTTTTGGAATAATTTGTTTACAATTTTATAGTTTATAGTTTTGTTGTTGTTTATTTTTTTTAGTTGTTATTTTTTGTTGTTGTTGTTATTATTTGGTTTGCCTATGTTTTCCATTTCCAGTTTGTAATTTTGCATTATAATTATTTCTTGTGTTATTTTTTGTTGTTGTTTTGGTTTTTTTGTTTTAGATTGAAGTACCGATTGAACCAGACCGAGCTAGCGACGCGCCACAGACCGCCGCGAATTAGTTTGTGTTACCCACACTCGTGTATTTTTGTTTATGGAATTTATATATATATAAGAAAGAAACAATTCACTGTTTGGTGGCGTTTCTTATGTGTTTTACATATTTTTTATATATATTTATTATAATATATATATATGTATATGTTTCTCTTTATTTTGTGTTCTTTCTCTCTTTGGTTTGGATTCTGTAATACATCTATAATTATTGGCGCATTCACACACAATTACACTCAAGCACCACTTCAATTGTTATGTTGCTGTAAAGGGTGTAGACCGTAATTGTAACCATATGTATCACTACATAAATACTGTATCCAGATAAATAATTAATTTGTTTTAGGTTATATGATGGTGGACATCATAAAACTGTTGTGTAAAATATGCGATTGTCAAGAATATAGGAATCTTGCTGACATCACTATATAGACAGATTAGCAGGATTCGGCATAAACGCATATAAGTGCATTTAGGCCTATCAAGTGTGTTTCTGTCCATAATTTTGGTTTTGTTTTTTCAAAATCGTTTGTTTTTGTTGTATCTTTGCTGTGTGTATATATATACGTTTAATTGATGTTGCTGTTGCTGTGATTGCGCTATTATTATAATCATTTCATCGTCGTAACAAATGCTAGCCGAAAACAGGTAAAATAATATTAGAACTAAAGGTTTTTTTTGTTAATAATACTGTTCTTAACATGTTTTCTTTTTAAAATATATAATTTTATATTGAAAAACACGAAGTCGAAATGAAATGCTGTTTCCGATATTTCAGGAATACTATCGGTTTTGTTTGTTTTTGTTGATCTTAAGGTTGCCGTTTGCGATATACTGTGATGTTATGACCGCGTTTAATTAATAATTAATGTATTTATTATAAAACGATACCATGAAAAAATATATATGGTCACTGGTGAGATTCGACGAATTTCACAATCGAATAAAATAAAACGGCCAGTTTATATTACTGACACACCGGTTCTATTGTTTATTTAACTTATTTATACAATTTATTTTGTTAAATTGTATATGATGTTTTCCACATGTACTGTTTTTCACAATGACGCAATGGCCACCGTTTCACGTTCACGATCGAGTGATTATTTTGAATTTTATTCTTCTTGTGTGTTTCTATTGCAGATCAAATTTTGGGGGTCGTCATTATAACGAGTGGTATCTTGTCCAAAGTGGTTGAGCTTAGCCAAAAGTAATATGCCAAAGGAAATGGATTTGATCGAATCGCTTTTTATGAAAAAGTTCATCTCGTCATTTTGGCAAACAATGCATGTGCATCATCATATACATTTCTTCGAAACATAAAAATCAAATCTATGTGATTATATTGTATATTATATGTGTTGTTGTTGTTGTGATTGAAAACATGTAATTTTACGTAAAAAGCGTGTCATATTTATCTGTCTATACATCGATTGGAAAACTTAAATCAACGTGGAAAATCCAACTGAAAACCACACGTAATATATGGTCTGAGTTTGAGACTGCGTATAGTAGTAGTTTGTTTTTAATTTTATGTTTTTTTTTTATTATTTTATTGTTGTTGATGCGTTTTTGCTTTTGTTGTTGTGGAGGTTTACTATATATGCTAAAACAGAAATGAAAACATGAGGTTTTCGGTGTTTTCTGTTTATTAGCTGGGAAATAATATATACCAAAATCACCGGGCTATGGCACGAATTTTGGAATATGGTTTACAACATTTTATATGTTTTACGGTTAAAATACTGTTTATGTCTATACTGTTTTGTTGTGAATGAGTGTGTGTGTGTGTGAGTTAGTTGGGCTTGTTGTTTAAATGCTAATAGTATGTGTGTTTATGCTGATTAATAAAATTGACGACTCTTCAATACAAATATGCGTGTGGGGTTAGTGGGTAAAAAACTTAACTGGTTCACAATATTAATTTAAACTATATCCTTCATTATAGGTTGTGTATATTTTAAATGAGATTGGGCTAAATTGGTAAGTATAAACTAATAATATAACTGCGTGTTATCCATATTTTACTGTATACGATAAACGCAAATAAAAACGAGGCTAACATAATAAGAGATTAGCCATTAAATAATTCTTCTCCATTTTCATTTGTTTTTTTTTGTGTGAGCTTTGTGGGTTATGATACAGGGTCGATTCAGACCCCGATCAAGTTAAAAGTGGTAGTTTCTTCTTCAATTTTTGTTAAAACTAAAATTCTTAACAATAACGATTTTAAAACAGCATTCGAAAAATTAAATTCAACAGAAACGATTTTCATAATAATAATGTTTTCCTTATGCTTACACTGTTTATAATAATAGCTTTTTTGTTTTGGTTTGTATTATAGAGTTAATAATAAATAGTTATAATATTTACGTAGTGGTACTGATTCCTACTTTCTAGTCATGCGTTATACCATGAATTATATTTGAGTGTGTGTGTGTATGTGTTTGTGTGAGTGGTTTTCCTTTGTGTCTGGGTGTTAAATGGTTTGTGTAAGTATAGTTTGTGATGTTCGCGGAAAATTTGCTTGCACATTATTAGTATTATTCCATTGCAAATACATATTCGTTAATTCTGGTGTGTCTGTCTGTTTTTGTGTGTGCAGTGCAACCCGTTTGCCGCGAACTATCTCTTATGTCTTATAGTATAACAATATAATTTAGTTATTAAATATATTTAACCATTATGTGTGTGGTGTTTTAGAGTATAAGAATGGCATCGTCATTGGGTTACTTCGGACGTATTTGATGGAAATTATAATGGCGATAAACAAACGTTAAAAACTTTGGATCGTATGCAAATAGCCAAGCACTTTGGTGGGGCGAGAAGTCTATGAAGGGCCCGTTTTTTTTGTTATTTTTTATTTCGTAAAAAATCAACTTGTTTTTTTTTGGAAGGCACTTTAGATCGGACGATGCGGCCCAAGTGTAATTTTTGTCTGTGAGTGATTTGTTTTTTAACCATTTATTGCCAAAGTGTTTGTTTGTTTTTGTATTAACCTGTTTTAAACCTGTGAATGTGTTTGTTTTGTGGTTGCCTTCATTACTATTGCAGAACGGATTTGGATGTTTGTTTTTTTGTTTATGTTTTTTCCGAAAATTTGTGGCTATTTCAGTTTTGAGAGTGTATGGCTATTTGCATCAGCATATCGCAAATTAAAGTGTGTGTTTACGGAGGAGCGTTCGCTGTTTTAACTTTTGTTTTGATTCGTTGCTGCAGCGCGTATAATTGAGATCCTCCGATATTGCGGGCGCAACTGCATTTCTGAACTGATTAAAATTCAAACTGAATTTATAAATTAGGAGAAATACGTTTTTCTGCTAAATATGTTGTTAGTTTAGACTAAAGTTTTTTTTTAAGATATACTAAAATTATAAATGTAATATTGCACTTGACCCATTTTGTGGACGCATTAGTCTAGACTCTAGACACATCCTGGGCTATGTAAAATCAGACTAAAGAAATTGAACTAAAAAAATATATATCTCCCTTCTTTCATGTTAACGAATTCGTCGTAATGCGGCTGAAGTAACCACAGTGCCGATGCCGGATTCTATAAGTTCTTCATACATTTATGTTATTTGTATATAAACTACATTCAAAAATGTTTTTTAGTTTTGTTTTTTGTTTTTAAATCTGTGTCTCTTTCTGCGTGAATGTTTATTTTTAATATTAATTTTAATGTTAATTTCTATTTATATTATGTAATGCTTATGTTATAATGTGTAGATAATTATATATAATAATCAATGGATTTTTAATTAAAAAGTATATAGTGGTGGAGGATATATTGTTCGTGTGTGTTGTGTTTGTGTGGTGGGGGAGGGTTGTGTGTGTATAAGAGTGGACTGTTTTGAACCGGGACATGGATATCCCGACGGAATGGGAAACTGGGAATTAGATTGGGTTGTTCCTACACGATTTACTCATTTGGCTGTTTCCCAACTATGCATATTTGTGTGTATATATGTGTGTGTATGTATGTTGTATGTGTGTAGGTGTTTCGGTTGTGACTCTGTTTAACACTGCACTTGCACTGCGTAACCCAGTCTGTATGCATCACTAATTTCGTGATCATCGTTTTTCTATTCGTTTTGAATGTGTGTGTGTCAAGCAGATAACTCGTTTTCTGTTCGGTTTTGTATTTTGAATTTCATCGAGAGATTGTGTAAGAGAGATACATGAGATAAATATATAGAGAGTTAGAGAAAAAAAACGAAACTTGTTTCTTTGGATTTTGTACACTAAAATAATGTTTGACTAATATACGTTTAAAAGTCGTGAGAAACGCGTTTTTGTCTATATATTACAGCAAATCATCACACTAGTAGAACACTATATGTTTGTAATGTTTTTGTTTTTGTTTTCTTTTTTGTTTAAGTTAGGTTGTTGTTATTGATTTTTCAAAAATGTGTATGTATGGTTTTGGTTTTTGTGTTTTGGTTGGTTGGTTGTTTTTTTTTTGTTTGTATAAGAAAATATAATTTAAGGCAGATTTTGGTAAAAATTACACACAATTTCACTTTTTGCTCAAATTTGTTATTTAATTTCTCAAGATAAGGCGCGAAGGTGCTTCAAATAAGCTTGTACTTTTTTCGTGATATTTTTTTTAGACCGGGAATCCGAAACATTATGCCGAGAACGTGTTTTTTTTGTCATTATTTGAATCCTGTAAATTATAGATTTTTTTGTTTGTTGTCCTGTAAATTAGAATAAATAAAAAATTCCGAGATTGTTTGTTTATATTGGGTCGCATGTAAAACGGATAGAGGAAATTATTGATGATGAATTGAAAAAAAAAAAAATACAAACTCATAAAAGATCATCAGTTTTTTTTTAATAAATAAAATTATATAAAGTAATTAATCAAATAATATTAATACAAAAACAAAAATCATATTAACTATGACATTATCTTTTTTTTTTTATTATAATAATGAAAAATTATATAATATCAAATTTTATAAAAAATAATTATAATAATTCAAATTATATAAATTTAATTTAAATAAATTTAAATTATATATGTTAAAATCAAAAAATCATATAAAATTATATATATAAAAAATGGTGTGAACAAAAACTAGCACCGTCAAAACCAAACAATCTCTGGAATGTCCGTGTTTTTTTTATTATTCAGAGAGCCGCCTTTTTGCTGTGTGCCAACTCAAAATTGCAACGAAAGATCCGAAACAAAACATCAAGCGAAAATGACCGGAAAACATTTACTATATATCTTCTATACATATATATCATCTTTATATATTATCCCGAAACGTTTTACTGTTTGTATTCTTTATAGAAATCATATAGTTTGAGTTTTTTTTGAGAAAACAAAAATATTGCGCGCGCGTTCATTGTTCTGCGCATCTACGAAAAATCGCATTGTTTGTTTTTTTTTTAAATGTAGTGGTATTAATTCAAAATGAATCCGAGAGTAACATTTTGTATTTTGTGTGTGTATGTGTGTGTGTCATTTTTATATGATCGGCTAGAAACCAAAAACTGTTCTCACCAGCATGCATCCGCGGGTCCGGCGATCTTTGTGGGCGTTCCGTATGAACGTTTGCGAGCGCACGCCCGCATCAGCCGGGATCAGCAGCACCAAAGATCGCCGGACACGCGCAGATTATCGGGCGATGTATAAGTCCTATATACTTTGGGTATAAACTACAATCTACGTTATTTATTCTTAAATATTTGGTTTTAGTCCTGCTCGTTTGAGCGCGCGATGTTCTACTGCGTGTTTTTGTTTTGCTTTTTATTTTAATTTTATTTTTGTTCTGGTCGAAAATTTAATTTTCTTTGTATTTATTTTATAGTAGGGGGTGAGGGGGTACGATTAATTTTGTCAAGTGAAGTGAATGATCTGTTTGCGTGGGAGATTTGAGCGTCTGTACTGCAAACGATGAGGTTTTCCAGAACAGACGACAAAGTGCACAAAAAACTGCGTCACAACTGTTGTACATATCGTTTTTTTTTGTTTTTGCTATCTGAACAAATTTCGATAATACATATATATATAAAGACACAAATATATATACACAAATTTGTGTATACGTATTGTGTGTATATGTATTTGTATATATTACGAAGTTTTACATAATTTATATAATAAATATATTATATTGTTTTTTGCAATTTCAAAATCGAAAACGGAATAGAAACGAGTCATAATACATGTATATATAATATGTTCTTATTTCTACATTTTTATATATATAATAGTATTGTAATTTTAAATTTAATTTTGTTGTGGTTGTGTATGTGTTTGTGTAATTATGTATAGGGTTATGTAGATTGTTTTTGGTTTTGTCTAATAAACTGAACACAAACAAAACTCTGGCCTGACATTCGGGATTTGAATCTCAAATATATATATTAAGTATGTGCTAGATTGTCTTGAGATCACTGTGTGTCTCTCTCTCTTTCTCTGGATCATTAGAGACGACCTCTCGACCGGTGTTTGTGTGTGTGTGTGAGTGTATGTGTGTTATGATAAATTATGTATATAGCGCGTCCGGCGACAAATTCAATAAATCGAGATGGTATTTTATAAATACATGTTTTTATGTGGTTGTTTACAAATTCTTCTTCTACACGTCCTAAAAAATGAAGGAATTAACGTGTAGTTTTTAATTAATTTCAAAATGTGTTTTTTTTTGGTATGTACTTTTTATATTTACATAACTATTTTTGTTGTTGTTGGTTTTCACGCCAGTTTTCTGCCAAAATCGAGACTTTCGAGAGTGTTTTGCAGTGGCCACTGCAAAAGTAGATAATTTTGCGTATGGTTATAGAAAATATTATTTTATAAATGCCTTTTTGGTAGTGTGAATGGTATGTTTGTGTGTTTGTGTGTTTGTGTGTGTGTTATTCTGTTTTTCTTTTTAATGTATGTTTTTTGGTTTGCGGGCGGAAGGGGTGGTTGTGGATAATATGGTTTATGGGTGTTTTTGCTATTTTGAAAATTGTATTTGTTATAATGTTATGTATGTTTCTGATTTATCGTTAATTATAATTGTTTATGTTTGCGTAGATTGAGATTAAATGGATTTTATGCAAATTTTTAATACATATTGGACTATTGACATCAATATATATAAATATTGTTGTATTGGCTGTAAGTTTGTTATTATGATAATCTATTGTTGTAAGTTATTTTATTTATATTGTTTGTGTGAATGTAAGTGTGTGTGTGTGTGTGTTTTGTGGGGCGGATGGGGGTGGTTTTGAAGTGTTGTCTCTGTTATTAATAATTATACTGGTTTTGCTACGATAAACATTTAATTGTTTTTTTTATTATTTTTTATTCTGTACAAATGCCGACATGGTTTAAATGTTGTTTCATGAATATCAAAAGTTTGAGTTTTGTTTTGTATTTGTTTTGTTGTTGTTGTTGTTATTTAGATATATTCTTCATTAGATAGGATTCAATTTAACCTGCTGTATAATAGTCGTATATATAGGAATTGCTGCCAAAGGAGTGCAACGCCAAACGGCAGCCCACGACCTGCGGAATCGCATCTCTGAGACGTGCGTGCACCCCCAGAAAGGAAGCTTTTTCTCTATACACTTTTATTATGGATAATTGTTATATAGTAATTATAATTTTGTGTATTTTATATTGTACACTAAAAATTTAAGTTTATATTTTTATTATTATGTATATATTATGTATATAATATGGTGGTAGGAAAATCGGGTGACTGTGGGTTGGTTTTTGTATTTCAGTGAAGCTTATACTTATTATCTACAAATGCCATTTCTTGCACGGTGAAATGGTTTTCTGATTTTTATTATTACACTTAAATTAGTAACTGTTTCTTTTAAATATTATTTATTAGTTCAAGTTTCAAAAATTCAGTGGCACTATTGTCAGAACAAAAACTCGTAAATCATGAATTGTGTGTGGTGGTATATTTAAAGAACTGCCTTATGGAACAGAAAAGAAAACTATAAATATAATTCGATATCGCTCTCGAAACGGATCATAAGTATATTTATATATATATAATTATGTATGTATACTATATAGAATTATCTTAGTTGTTTTCTGCTTTTTGTTGTATGAAGTTATATATTTAATTATTGTTGTTGTTGTAAGACTTTAAATCATAAAGTTTGTTTGTGTGAACGTTTTGCAGAGAAGCGACGCAAGCCTTTTAGTTTATTAGGGCAAATGTGTACTTCTCTGCATTATTGAAATTAAAACCTGTTTTAAATAAGAGTACGAGCAACGGACGCACGAACGCCGCTGTCTAAGTCCGATGAGTTGGCCAGATCTTAGACGTAGTTGGCATATATATATATATATATATATATATGGGTTGTGGGCGGTTGTCGCACTCCGTCCTGATTGTGGTTTTCGGAGCACACTATATGCAGTTTTTATATATATATATAGTGTGCCCGACTATTGCAAATGAATTGGTTGTGGTTTGTTGTTGTTGTTGCTGGTTTGATTGTAAAAAAATAAACCCGGTTATTTGGTGGCAATCTGTAAAACGAATTGCCGGCTATTGTAAATAAAAAATTTGTTGTGTTGTTGTAAATACATTATATCGAATTGTACACGCATATTCAAAAAATATACTGTGTTCGCGTACCGTTCGATTAGTTTTTTTAAAGAGCTAGAATTTATAATATATACATACATACATATGTATATTTTTCTTTTTATATATATACACATATATATACATATATGTATACAGCGCTTAAATGGCATATAAAAAGTGTGTTTGGTGTCGTCGTTTCGATCAGAAAATGCGCAAACACGAAAAGTGCTCTACTGCACTTGATACGTTTTCTTTCGACACAAGAAAATCTTTTCAAATGAAAATGTTATATGTTACGATGCTATAGTATTTAATTCTGTCCATATATATATGAATGTATATATAGTATTATTAGTTTTTTTTTTAATAATCTTACATCTGATCACATTTATTGCAGTCTGTTTAATATTTTGTTGATTTTATTATGTTAAAAAATACTCTCTTTATGTAAATATTTATCACCTATAATATGTCATCTATTTTCTTTGCTTTTACTCTTTTTTTGTTGTGTATATGTGTGTGTGTGTGTATGTATGTATGTTAGACTGGTGTTTGTTAAGTTACTTGAAAATTGTGTAAATCAGGATGCTTAATAAAGTATATCATTCGTGTGTTATGTATCTGTTTTTATTTTTTATTTATTTTTATATTGGCTGTGTCTTCGTTAAGTATTATAAAAAATCTCAATGCTGCTGTGTCTGCAGCCTGTGGGTCATATCTTAATTGTTACTCAGTTGTTTTGTTTTATTTTTTATTACTTACATAGATTCTGTATAAAAATATAAATAGTTTGTTTAATTATTTGGTATTTGATGTTGTACTATAAATTATCCCGGTGATCCGAGAGGCACAGAGTGCGCGTGCGTACGGAGGTTCACAAGCGTGCGGCTCATTGCACAAGATGCATTTTCGCAAATGCATGCAATGCACCGCTTCTTGTGTGTATACTTAAGAAAGTATATTGACCGCGAGGCCGCGAGCACACCTCTGCGACCTCTCAACTATTGCAAATTATATATTGTTGGTTGTGTATGTGTTTTTGTGTGATATGAGTTTTCACATTATGAATTTGTGGTAACGAAAAGTGGTATTTATATGGTGTGAATGGTGTATTGTCATTAAGAGCTGGAAAATTGAGGCGCCTATGTCGCAAGCGACTGCGCACATTTTCCGCGCCCATACCGTTGAACTATTGCAAAATAAGATTTAAAAAATTGATTGAATTTCGCATGTTTTTCTGCTTCTCCTCTGCTTCTTCGATTGCGATTTCATTCGGTGTGTAACATTTCTGTATTTATTTAGGTTGTGTGTGTGTGTGTGTGTGTGTGTGTGTGTGTGTGTGTGTGTGTGTGTGTGTGTGTGTGTGTGTGTGTGTGTGTGTGATTCTAAATTTCAACTTGACTTTTTATTGCGGTGGATATGTTTCAGAGCATCTGTATCATCAAAACTTCCGCGCGTGGGTCTTGTTGTCAATCCCCTGTATTCAAATAAAAATATATCAATTTAACGATTTCAGGATTTTTAAATAAACCTGCAGTTGACATTGTAAAAATAATGCAATAATCGTTAAAATGTATACATTTATTTACTTAAATTCAGGGAATTGCGTGTAACGAATTTTGAATTTGGAATGTCAAAGAGTGGTTGTGTTGTGTGCTTTCTTGTAATTTTTACTATTTCATTTTTGCAAATTTTGTTAGTTTTTTTTAGAATAACGTTAAACTGAGGATGCTTAATTGGTGAATTTATTTTTCATAGATTTATGTGTGTTGGAGTATATTTTTTCGTATACTTAAAATTGAACTGAATCCGGTTTGTGCAATCTTGTCTCTAGCATGAGACGCAATTGCGCGTTACTATTGTAAATTAAAAATTGGTTGTTGTTGTTGTGGTTGTAATTTATATATACTGTTTATATATAAATTCATTAAAGAATCGGTATACTTTTTGTTTTCTGTATTTTGTGATAACATATTTTTGGCCAAGAGTATTTCAAGTAAATTACATATATTTAAAAGTGCTGCGTTGTCGGTTTTATGAGCTTTTTCAGGTTTTCCGTTCACCTTGAGTCACGTCTTGAATTTGAGATTAGGATCATCAATTTTTGTGTCCAAATAATAAAACTAAATACTTTTTTCAAATGTTCGAAACAGTAATTTTGAAATTTTAGCATTTGAGTTGCTTTGAACTAAAACCTCACTGGGAAAAAGCTCCTAAATCCTATATTCTGTTCATTCATCTTACATGAACATGTAATGTATTATATTTTTGAAATCAAAATAAAATATATATATTTTCGTAAAAATACATATACATATTAAATTTATTTTACAATTTTGTGATCAGACTTTTATTATATTATATAATATTTATTTTATAATAATATAGTGTTTAATTTTAGTTTTTTTTTTGTTTTTAAATGAAACGAATAAATTCAAACTAAGGATGGTTATTATTTCTTAAATCGTATATGAGTTTATTATGTCTAGAAGTTGCGCGCGCGTTTAGATCAAATGTGGGGCTGGTTGTATTGGTGGTTTTGGGGGGCAAAACTAAAACCGCGATTGCGGTTTAGGTTTTTGGTTTTGTTTTTTTTTTGCTTATTCTGTTTAATTTTATTGCGCGCCGGTGAGAATTTTCAGTCGGAAAAACGTCGCCAAATTGTGTGTGTGTGTGTGCGTGTAATTGTTTGTGAATGTTTGAATGCTTTTTTACTTTTTGTCTTCAATGATACACTCATTTCAGCGTGTATATGCCAATTCAATCAATCGTATGTATATGAATGTGTGTGTGTGTGTGTGTGTGTGTGTGTGTATGTGTGGATTTATAAGTGAATATTAGTTGCGGTAGTTTTTCTTCGGATTTTCCTCGTAAACTGCACGCGTTTGATACTATTCTTATTTTATGTCTATATCTAATATTATATTATTTATAGTTTTGTGAAATAAACGCACTATTCATGAAACAACACTAAAATGGTGTCGGTGTCGGTCGGGGTGAGTTTGTTTATATGGTTATTTGTGTGTTTAAATGTGAGTGTTTTTTGGTGTGTGTGTGTATGTTTGTATGTATGTGTGTGGAGTTTATACTGAGTTAGTTCTCTCACTGGCAAACTATGTTTATTATGCTACAAGACTAATGCAAAATTGTAACTGCGGTAAGACATTTATGAAAATAATATTTTTACTTTTGTTGTTGTTGTTGTTGTGGTTGCTTATGGTGCAGTTTTATTTTGAATGCCAATCTGAGAGACTATTGGTTTTTATTTTGCTTTGCTATTTTGTGTGTGTATTTATATAGGTTTGTTGGTCCGGTGTTATTTTAATTTGCATTTAAATAAGTGTGGATTTTGTTTTGCTGCACTGCTGCTGCGCTGCATCTCTTCGACTATTATTATCTCCTTGATAGGAGTTTTGTTGTGGTGTGTGTGAATGTGTGGTTTTGTGTGTGTGTGTGTGTTTGTGTGTTTGAATGCTACTCAATTTTTTCTGAAAATAAATCGAGTTTCTGTTTATCATATTTATTTAATATTTTGTGGCTATTGCTTGGAACGGGCACTGAGTCGTGGTTTTATGTGCAAGGTCAAATGCACACGTTTACGATCGCACCCGTTCGGCGGTATTGATGTGTGTGTCAGAGACTTTCCCGGGGTTATTACCCAGATTTGCAAGTATTTAAAATTCTGATTCTGTCGGTGTGTAAACTGCATCGCTAAGTTTTCTGATTTTATTTATTTAATTTTAAATTGCCTGGGTTATTGTGGTTTTGTTGGTAGTTACGAATTTAAATATATTGTTGTGTGTATGGTTTTCAATGAAAATGATTATGTTGACTATTGCAGTAATTATTATCGGTGTGTGTGTGTGTATGTGTGTGTGTGTTTGTGTTTTTTGTTTTCGGTTATTGTGTCGTATTAAGGGAATCATATGGTAAAAAGTATGTGTTGATGTATGTATCTTTTTACAAATTGAATGATGGTGAAACGTGAGATGGGGGAAAGGGGGTGTAGGGTTGCTTGGAACACGTATAAGGAATTAAAGATATACTTTTCATTAAAAATGTGAGTTTTTTATAAATTTCACGGAGCTGGTGTTTTGAATGCAGAGTAGAGTTTCAGGTTTATTTTGAACATTTCTGAATTCTGATTTTCTTATAAATAATACAAAATCTTAAGACTATTGTTGTTGTTGCTGTTTGTTTGTATTTATTGAACATAAAACCGGTTTATTGCTGTTGTAAAATAAAAAATTGGAATGGTATATATATAACATACGTTTGCGCTGTGTAGAGAAAGCTGTTAATTTGCGCAAGAACGTCTTAAAATCAATCATTCCAAGGACATTTTGTTCAATACCAAATGTGTGTGTGTGTGTTACGCTAAATACATTTTCCAAATGGTGTGTATGTGTTTATGGATTATCCGTTGCTATTGCTGATTTAGAATTTTCTTTTATAATCTATTGCATAAGCTTATCGATAAGCTAGATCTGAGAGTTTGAATGCCTTGGAAATCATAATGATGAAAACGGTCGTAATAACTTGCGCCAGTACAATTTTTATATATAAAAAAAACAGTTCTTTTTGCCGTGACTTTTTCACCTCAAGAAATGAGCGCGTTTCTTTATTTCTAGTTACTACGAGGTGGCGCTCGGTACGCTCCCTCTCTTTTGCATGCGGGCGCGCTCTCTCGAAAAGCTTTAGTGCGCGCGAGTGCAGGCAATCATAAAATGCATGTTTGAAATAATTACAGAATGTTCTTGAAATCATATATTTATTTCTTTTTAACGACTACAGCGCAAATTGTGTGTATATATTTAGTATATGCTATTGTTGTTGTGTGATTAATATTAATACATCAGATGTTGAATTTGTCTCCATATTATTTGTCTATACAATACTAAATTGACTTGTATTCTAATATACAAAATCTTAACTAAGGATTGTTTGTTTCTATTATCTAAAATGTCCCCTGCATCCGTCCTTAATTCACACAGAGGTATATGTCGAAAATACTGTGCAAAAAAGGACGTCTCGCAGGGACACAGAACAAAATATGTATAACGTATATATCTGCTGAAACGCATTCATCGTTTATTTGTTGTATTACTCGTTTTTTTATTTGTTGTTGTTCTTGTGATTTATCCAAAAACACACTTGCACTCGCAAATACCCGAATAGGTTTACAATTCAAAATTGATTATTATAATTATATGAATATATATATATTAATACCAAATCATATTATTATTTATTAAAATACTCGTAGAAACAATAAAATGTCAGGCCACTCGTGTGACGCAACAAAAACGAAAATATATATTTCTAAATATACTCTTATTTTGTTAATGCTTGTTTTTTTGTATGCATATATAGATTATTATCTACGCATACGAAACCGAAAAATGTCCGAAAGAATTGTGGATTGATTCTCATATTTGTTACAAAAAAATTGACCGAAAATATGCGTGTGTGTGTGTGTGTGCTAAAAATCCCGAAAAGTGATGTGATAAATTGTATTGTTGTTTTCCGCTGCCTAAAAATACCAAAATTTTGTAATTTTGCTTTTTCCAAATATAAATTTTAGGTCTATAATTAAAATGGAATTAACTATTTTTAAATAGTGTCGTTCCACTCCAACTATATAATTTTTTGTTTTTTCTTTAATATCACAAGTTCAGTTACATTGTCGTTTAAATTTTGAAGGCATATGATATTTTTTCTCTCATCTTTAGTTGTTTAATTTTTTACTTCTTCTTTTTCGTCGCTTCTTCTTAGTTTTTAGTTGTTTTGTTTTATTTGTTTTTTTTTGTTTTGTTTTTTTTTTGTTTTGTTTTATATTATTTTATTTAAATAATTCATAAAGATTTTTTCCGTAAATGCGCTTTCTTTTGCTTTAGATTAATTAAATATAAGTTTTTTTGTTTTTTGTTTGGTTGTTGTTGTTGTTTTGTACACTCTCACAATTTGATAAATTTTTGTTTGTTATTAAATAGATAAATATATAGTAAATCGAAATGCAACGAAAAAATTTCAATTATAATAATCAATAAAAATAATTTGAATAATCAATAAATTTGTGTTATAAAGTTAATTTTGAATGACATATTCAAGTTACAAGACTAGGAAACTCACCGTGTGTATGTTATTTTCAAGGTATATAAATGCGCGTGTCGCATGTCGCACCAGTGAAAATTGATTTTCCTCGTGTATTTTTTTTTGTTGTATTTACTTGTATTGTTTTTTTTTGCCTAAATTGCTAGTCTATGCTATACGTGATTTTTGTTCGTATGTTTATAGTTTTTGGTTTTTAATTTTGTATTCGGTTGGTGTATTTGTGTGTGTGTCGTGTGTATGTGTGTTAGTTATTTTTAAGGTTTTTGTATAAATGCGGGTATCGCTCACAAAAAATGGGATGAATGATTTTTTTTTAATACATTCGTATTTTTCTGTGAAATATCGTAATGCATTTATATTAATATACAATTTATACATATATATAAATATAAATATGTATAATATACTCAAATGCATTATGTAATTATTATTTGTCGTGTCTTCGCGTGTGTTTGCTAAAAAAAATGTTAAATAAAATCTAAAACATAAAACATAGAAATTATAATTCAATTTTTTTAATATATTTTCTCGTAAAATTCATATAATTTGATATATTATAACTACGCCATACTTAAAAATACAGAAAGTATACATAATAATAATAAAAAATAAATTTAAATTAGAATTAAGCTAGAAATAATTAAATTAAGTGCTTAAGTGATTAAATGATAAATAATACAAAATAATAATAAATAATAAGTGTAAGTGGGGTGAGGGCGGTTGCGCGCGCAAACCGAGCACAATTGTTGTTTATGTACAGGATTAGAGAGACAGTGTGAGACAATTCTAAACGAATTTTATCAATACGTGTCCGCGAGCCTCGGTTGGCACGCCAGCGCCACAAAAAGGACTAGTTCTTCGAATTCACCTTTGGTTTATCAGCAAATAATGGTGGAAATTAATTTATATAAAAATAATAATTAAGCAATTATATAGCGCAGATACAAACTAATGCATTAATTAACCATAACCGTAAATAACTTAACTGCATAAAAAGTATAATAATTCATAATAATACGTAAATAGGTGTTTATGTAGAATAATACAAAAAAAAATACGTATACCCCGAAAACGTTTTGTGGGTGTGTGTGTATGTGTTTTTACGTGTATGGTGTGTGCTTGTGTATGTTATATATAATTTAGTTTTTTTTTACAAATATATCTATAATATACCGTCACTTGAAATTTTTTAATAATATATAATAATTATTAATTTTAAGATTTAGGTTTTTTCAACTCGTTTTGTTGTTGTTGGTTTTTGAATAGCGACGGACACACTATTTACAATATATAAACTTGCGGGCACACAAGAGTCGTCTCCGGAGAGGCCTTGCTGCTCTGCCCCACGAGTACCAGGTGTATTTGATAGACCAGGCACTCTAAGTTTGGGCAGCGCGCAGTCCAAACTGGAGGAGCTGATAGTACACAGGAAATTCTAAAGGATTTTATTAGGGCACACACAATAATATACAATGTCCTGTTCTGTCATTCTCTCAAAATTCAATACGTCCTTCTCATCTATGTACACTCTCGCAAAACAGTACATTGTATAAATATTGTGAGCTTTTCCCGAATTTTTCCGTACCGTACAGCTCCTCCGACTCGAGTGCAAGCAAATGCCGGAAATGGTGTTTTTTTTTGTTCGTTTAAAACTAGCCTAGACATCAGATATAATATAATATTCATAATGATTTTTGTATGTGTCTGTGTGTGTTTATGTGTTTTTCACTGTAAATTGTAAATCTTTTTTGTTGTTGTAATATTATGTTTTTAGTGAGTTTGTGTGTGTGTTTTTTGAATATAATATTAGTTCTAATTGTATTTTTGTTTGTTGTATGATTTCTAATGTTGATGATATCGTTATGTGTGTGTGTGTAAGAATGTGTGAGTCTGAATTGTTTATAATATTATTTTGGGATTTTATCTCATAATATATACGTACACGTATATAAATTTTGGGGGTTTTTTGAAACAACAAAAAACAATATAGTATTTTGTATATTATATATATATATATATATGTGTGTGTATGTTGCAATTTTTATGGTTGGTTGGTATTTCTTTTTTTTTTGTTGCATTTGTAGATTTTCGTTTGTACGTAGCTTTTTTTGCATAGTACAGCAGCTGCGTTGCAAATACAGTTTACACTTGACGCAAACCTTTGATTTGTTATTCTGTAGAGTCCTGTTGGTGTGTGGTTGTTGTTGTTGTTGTGATGGTGGTGGTTGTGGCTATTTGTTATTTGGTATTCCATTATTGTTGTTTTATTGGTAGACTGATTGACGGTGATTAATCCGATTTTTGTCCTGTTTGTTTGTTCTTCTCGTTTGGATCGATCCTATTGTGCGGTTTTTTTTATTGTTCCATGTGGTTTGGGGTTGTTTTTGTTTTGTTTTTTTTTAGGACGGGGGGGAGGGTGTGAATTTTGAGTATGAATTTTGTGTTGACGATTTGCTTATGAATTTTGTATGCGGTTTCTTTTTCTTTGTGTGTGTGTGTTTGTTTGGTTAAAAACGTTAAATTTTAAATTTTGGTTAATTAATTTGTTTCCATTATTTGTTTTCTTTTTTCTGAAATGAAGGCCTAAACGCGAGTATATCGTCGATAATTGTAGTCGCTTTTTGGACGTAAGCACACTACATTATAGGAACCACAAAAGTTGTTGTTTATAAATATAATTTTTGTTTAAATTTATAAATTTCTTCTCTCTTTTTGTTTGTTTGTTTTGTTAATTTGTAAGTATTTTTTAAAGTTTTTTTTTTATGTTATGTTTGTATGTTTGTTTTTGTTTTTGTTTAGTTGATTAAATATTTGCTTTAAATCGTCTATTCCAGTTGTTCTAAAAAGTTGGGGGACTTGAAGTACTCGGGAACGGGATCGTCCATGCGCGAGATAACTTTGTAAATGGATTTCTTCCAGGATTGTTCGGTGTCTTTGCCACCCTGAATCGCTCGGAAAAATTCACGGAGCGTTTGTTCGATTACGAATCGGAAGTTTTGCGGCACCTGAAAGTGGATGGAGAAATGGGTTTTGTTTAGTTAAAGTGTCGTCTATAGGTTTGTGCGGCTACCATTAAAATCGTAATGAAATTTAACCGAAAATTACTGAATTGAGTATATATTTAAATTTGTGGTGGAAAAAAGAGTGTGATATGTTTTTTTGATATTTGTATCGCACCTGATTTCTGCATACCTCAATGTGATTGTTCCGGTTGTAGTGCAAATTGAGCACACGGTAAATTTCACTATCACCGCTGACGTGTAGGTCGTCAGCACTTTTGACACCCTCGCTAACTGCCTGGCGGGCGTATTTCTCCATTTGAATATAGTAGAATTCTCTGTAAGAAAATAAAATAGGAATTAGTTACTGATTCATGAAAATAGATTTATAATTGTTTAATTTGGAATGTGTTTGATAGTTATGTTCGAAAAAATATAATTGAATGTTTAAAGCGCTATTAAATTATATATTTGGGTGCATTTACCCGAGCCACAGCACATGACCGTATATTATTTAGTAGAATGGTATAATATATATAGAAACACACACCAACGTTTCACTTTTGCGCAAAACACTCTCGATTTCAGCATGGAGGTCAAACTAAATGCTTATTGTGCATATATCACATAATGTATAAATTGTGGATCAATTATTTGGAGCATTTCCGGTGTTTATGTTTAATCGTATGCCAAATGCACACAGACTCTAGCATATATTTGCATATTATATAGGTATATACGTCTAAATGCATTTCTCTATATGTATGCATACATTTTTAGATATATATATATATATATATATATATACAAATATTATGTACATTTCATGTGAACGCATTTGCGGTGAGAGTAAATGCCTCATTTTGTAAACTGTGGGAACGATAAATATCGATTAATTGTGCACCCAATTTCCAATGCACCACCTTGTCTTATATGTATAAACAAGATGTAGAAAACCGTTACAAAGTACACACACAGCATAGCGGCGCCAAGGCATTGCACAAACAAAAGACTGATTTCTTACCCTGTCATTTCCCACCAAAAGAATATATAACGGTTATTTCTAACCCCTCAACAGCGCGCGCGGATAAAACCAAAATATATCAACTATGCATAAGTACATTTATAAGAAAACAACGTTCTCAGGCAAGGAATCTTTTATTTGTTCGCATAGCGCACACATTACCCGTATGTGTACACACGCATATACACACACACACACACATTTCTTATTCTTCTCCCTTTTAAGTTTGATATGTGCTGTACTGCTGCAACTGCTCTCACCCCATTGTTAAAAGGCCTGTATTTTTTGTGTATTTACCTTTATAAACGTCCGTCGTCGTCGTCGCGCGCAATGTGTTATAATGTGCGCGCGCACCCGATCAAGAAGGTAAGAACCTCTTGTGTACGTGCGACACGGCGGCCCTTTAACTGTGATTCCCAAGACGTCACCTTTTCGACTCGACACAATACGTAATTACGGGTTGCAAGGCAACTTCTTAGCGTCGTATTGCATATAATTTACTCGTGCATTTATTGAGACACACTTTCGAGCGGATGTTTTTTCGGTTTGCGTTTGAAAATCGTCACCGATATACAGCGTCCTCTTTTTCTGGTGGCGTCCCCTCGTCTATATATAAAAGATATGCAGGAGCCGATAGGAAATCAAAAGAAATTGCAAATTTTAAGAAGATTTGACCAGATGCTTGCTTGCGACCCCAACAACAATTATATACGATCTATAATTCGACTTATTGAGTTGAGCCTGCGAGTGTTTACGATGGCGTGCGCACATCTGCGCTCTGTGTCAAGGCACTGAATATTGATGATGGGTTTTCAAGTGATTAATGCAAAACGGAAAATGAATATTGAATTTTCAAAATATAATGCAAATCAAAATTATAAGCGAGCG
>JAAAKO020020526.1:0-15158 GCA_010015015.2 Bolitophila cinerea | reverse complement strand
CGTATATCGGTGTGTGGCTGAGAATGTGGAGTTTTGTGTGTGTGTGTGTGGGTGGGCTGGAGTGTTAGAGCGTGGGAACTCCGGAAAAGCAAGGGATTACCAAGTTTGTGTGTAGCGTGTCGTCGGGGACTTACTAAAAGAGGACGATGCGATTAGGAGATTTGATTTAGATTACAGTTTTTGCAGATCCATTGGTGTCATATTTTAAATAATAGCATTCTGTTCGGATTTTCAAAACTGGAGTTGAATTTTGTTATTAATTAATTATGAGGTATCCACAGATTCTGAATGGAATTAAACAATAAATTTAATGCGGATTCTCCGTTTAAAGGCAGTTTTAGACTTCAAACAAAACGAAAATGTTCATACAAAATGAGTAACATTTTTCGTCTTTCAAAAAGGTGTTACACAAATTTTCTTTTCATTTGAATGAACATGATCCACAAATATTTTTAGTTTTCTTTTTTTTCGTGCTTTTTATTCGTATATATAGAGTTAAAATTGCATTTTAAAGCTTTTGTTCAAGATTTAACTTTGATTTTTACAATATCAAATATCCACTGGTGTCAGAATTAAAATTAAATTTGGTAAAAAAATCAATTATTTTTGATTTATGTAAAGATCTATTTAATTTTTTTTAAATTAATTGAACTATACCATTTTTTTTGCAATACACATAATCCAATAATACATCTTTCACAATTGATACAAAAATAGTTCAATTGAAAATTCTTGTGAAAAAGTTGATTTCAGTAACTAAAAAAGTTGATTTCAGTAACTAAAAAAGTTGATTACAGTAACTAAATCGTGGTTTTTACTATTAAAACAATTGAAAAGCAGTATACTGAATTCAAACCCGGAAAACAATTGATTATATTATAGAGTTTTCTTCAGTGCAGTGAATATTGCATTGAGTTTTGATGTCCTGGATTGCACTTTAATTTATGCAGTTAGGAAGCGCCAGTTTGTCGCTCGCTTGTGGCGTGACTGAGTGCCCTGCCATTAATCTAAACATACACAGGTGTAAGAACGCACAAATAACGGAGCAGAAACAAGTCGCCAGTCGTCGTCGCGTATCGTCGGTCGTGAGAATTGTGAGAATCCAAGAAATCTAATCGTTGCTATAAATTTCGTGTAAATGACCGCAATTTGTATCCGGTAACGACACATGTTTTCTGTAATACACACACACACGGTGTGCAGGCGCTTAGGACGGCTTGCACTGTGCACATAATTATATTTATATATATATATATATATATATATATATAGTATAAGTACTTTGTGTACACCGTTAATCTTCCCGTGTACTTCAGCGCCAATTTGTCGATGCCTCCCGTCCACCCGGCCGACCGTAATGCGCGTAAAATGCATTTGAATTTTAGAAATAAATGCACTGCATCGACGCAAAGCGCTGCTGCATTAATTCTCGTGCTGCATTAATTCTCGCGATGCATTTATATTCCTGCACTGCACTTTATTTATTTACGCATATAATCTGCACTCACCATCAGCGATATTCATTTCTCCTCGCGGTCGTAATAATAATCTCGGCGTATTTACAGACTCATGAAATACGCATGCAATTAGCTATGTGCCAGCCGCCCCTGGAACGATTTTCCGAAACGACGCGCGTCGCGGTGCTTGTCATTATTTCGGACAGCCCACCATTTGTTCCGAAACGCGACTTTTGTGCGGGGGTGTTTTTTTGTCTTTTATGGTTTCAGTCTATATCACGGGCAATGTATTCTATATAAAGACGTATATATATATATATATGTATTTATCTGGAGGACCTCGTTTGCCTAATGGCCACGTTATTAATGATCCTGATAAATGGACGCAGGTTTTTTTCAGGCTATACACACGCTCGCTTTTATTATGTGATGTTCTGGCGGGTTTACGTTTAATTGTTTTAACGATGTCGTCTGTGGCTGCAAGTCCTGGTATAGACTGCGGGAGCCACTCGATTTTGCACGACATCATAAATAACTGTCGCGCTTTTCCGCGGATATTGCAATCACGGGCACTGCCGTAAATTAGCGCAATGTTTTTAGTAGTAGAGCAACAGCAGGTTGCCGGCGCGGCCCTGGCGGCGGAGCTTTACGATGGTGCCATGCGTGCTTTCCTATACCCATTCCTATACCCTCTGTACCGGTTACTTTCGGAAACCAACCAGACCAAATCGAAAACAATAATTCCTGATGCCATCCGCGTACTTCACCACAGTCACCCTCAGAAATTTATATATATAGCAGAACACTGTGGTGAATTTTATGTGTATGTATATTTGTTTGAGTGTGCCCCCTGAACAACATCCCCAATTCCCGAAACGATTTTGAGTATTTATGGGCGAGCTTGTGTGTGTGCTCTGGTGCGCGGCACAAATGGCACAACTTTATAGACGTTACTTTTAGTGTGTGCGTGTTTGTGAGTGCAAGTACTTTTATATATATATACTATATTTATAATATGTATTGTGTGCCATTTTTATATTCACCTATTCCACAAGAAACCAGCTCCTCAAGCTCGTCATATGGTTCCTTTGCTTCTCGCTGTACATACACACTTTCATTTTAAACGATTTTTCGATGAGACACTTAAACCTTGTTTTATGGACCCATTGCCCGGGAGTGAGTATAATGCGCTGCGTGCATTGCGGTTAATGCGAAATTGCATGGGCGATAACTGCAATAATATCGATTATATGCGCGTGGTGCGGGCGTGTGCACACGAGCGATACGACCCGCTTCGGAATGGGGGTCGAGCAGCATGTGCTCGAGCATCTTGCGGGCATATTGATACGTATCATGATTTGCGATGGGTATTTTAAAGTGGAAATTAGCATGAAGCACATTGCTATATATAGCGTCTTGGGGAGATGTAAAATATATATAGAAAAATTGGAAGTTTTGCATTTGTTTTTATTACGATTTTTAGAAGTGCCTTTTTCTATTCAATGATTTATAGAGTATTAAATTCAGGATATTAAAAAACAATTGAATGACGTAAAATCACTATACATTATATAATAAAATCCTGAAAATCCTCTAGCCTAAAAAAGAGCTCACTACTCGTCCCACGCAAAAAACACTGCAGAACGCACACAAACAAGCACATCAATAAATCGTATTTCAAAATGCTGTGCGTCCGTTGCCGTCGCCACCAAACTCGTAAATAACACCCAGTCACATTATTTCATTGAGCATTGCGAGCACAACTCCTTAAACACACGGCGGGCGCACGCCTTAAGTGGACGGGCTCATCCGACTCTAATCCCAATATCGTTCCTTAAGTACCCGATGCGCGTACGCTTTCCTGATGGCGATGCCGTCCGCACGCTGCTGCTGATCTCTGTGTATGTGTGTGTGTGTGTGTGTGTGTGTGCAGTCTGCTAGCCATATTGTATATGAATGTGTTTGGACCGAAATCCCAGATCCACTTTAGTGCGCTAGCTGCGAGCTCTGCTCTCCGACAATCGTTCGACGTGGCGGGCAAGTTCTTAAAAACAAACAATAGAAATGCTTGCGAACGCGCGGACGCATCGAGTCGTTTATGATATTTATGGGCGCGATGCGATGTGTGTGCTTTTCTTGGAGCAAATACCTATATGGAGTACATTAGATTTATCCATATTTTATTTATGAGAATAGAGTTGTTATTGCCGTAGATGGACGAGCGAGATTGATTGGACTAGGCACACACACATACACAGAAATATATGCACGCATACGTTAAGTTGATTGTTCAATTGATATGAGGTTATATAGTTATAGAGATGCTGCGGTGCATTAGCCACGAGATTAGCACGGCCCCGGTACACACACACACACTCACGGAAAGAGGTTATGCGCTATAATTGGCACTGTATAAAAGCACAAATGGGCAAACGCTCCGTCATCAGGCCAAAGCGACGGACGGACGGTCGCATAAGAGCCATCTCGCCACAATTGCGATTACCATTTTATAATTGGTAATGTTGGAGCGGCACGCATAAATGTGCAGAAAACGATGATTACATGGCAATTTATCTTTAGTGCATCGTTTTGGTCTCTTTGTTGTGTGCATTTTAGGACAATTTCAATGGTTTTCATCAAGTTTTCAATATGGTTTGTAGATTTATCGTTGGATTTATTGATAGTATAAGAATTGAAACTGATTTGCTTATTAGTGGATGAATCGGTGTATCGGTTTTAGGTCAATAAATGTGTTTTAAATATTTCGCAAGTGGAAACTCAATTCTCGATCGGTTTAATATATCTGAATCTAAATGAAAACAACAATGTTCGTACTGAAAAGTATTCTTACGCAAATGTTTCACAATAAACCTAGATTGAAAAGATTTATTTTAAAATACATTTCAAATTAATGCATTATTTTTCATAGATTTTCAATAACTTTTCATAGTGTTTAACTTAATGAAAACATAGATTTCAATTACTGTTAATAAAATGCGACGTAAAAAGTATTGCTACAATTGGATTTTTACCTCTATACCTACTCATAACATAAAAAACATAAAACGTATATTCCTTGAAATAATACAAACATTGCTTTTTATTGCATTTTATTAACTGCTCAAAAGCAGCAATAAATTGAAAACTTTAAATGATATTGGTGGACTGAAAAGTGTTTCTATAAAAATACATTTCAAAGTAATTTGGTCATTTTACATATTATTACAATAACTTTTCATAGGTTTTGATTGAACATTTCAAAGTAAATTTACCATTTTGCATATTATTTCAATACCTCTTCATAGGTTTTGATTGAACAAAATCATCGCTTTAAATTACTAAAAACATGCAAATCTGTCCTAAAACCTTTTCAGTACATAACAACAATTTAATTAACTGCAAAAGATTTTCATAACGATAATTTTTTTTTTTTATAAAAAAAACGCAAAGCAAAGAAAAAAGAGATTATGGGAGATTTATACAACGGATATCTTGCCTTTCATCCAATTGAATTCTTTAAATCCTCAGTAAGGTTTTCATAAATTCAAGATTCAATAACATTTTGAAAAAATTTAAATTTGACTAATAAATCTGTTTTTTTTTTATAATTTCTAACTTTTCACGAGATTTAAAAAATATATTTTTTGAATTAATAAATAATTAGTATTTATACCTTTTAAATACTCTATTGCTCTGTCAAATGACTGTCAGAATTTTAAACAGATATCAAATAAAAAAGCTTTTAAAGTTATAAAATAGTTTTTCACATAAGTTTGATATAATAAATTTCAAAAACTTGTGATTTTGACAATTAAATCAGTTTTTCTAAAACATCTATTCTTAAAATCGTTTTTTTTTAGTATTTGGTATTTCATAAGTATAATTTAGTTTGTTTTACCAATATTTTGCCCAAAAATGGTTGAATTTAAGTTTATTATTAAATCAGTTTTTTTTCAAATGGAAACCAATTTTACAGTATATTCTGTCAAATAGTGAATGAATATCTTTTAAAAAATATAATAAATGCGACTTTTTTTCTTAAAACTAAGAAAGGTTTTATTAAATTTAAAATAATTTAAAAAATTATTGAATCATTTGTACAATTTGAATAGAATTTTATACTAATGCAAAAAAAAAATCTAAAGCAAGCCCTAGGAAAAATCCATACATTTGCCAGAATCATTGCCCTCCCTAATTTTTCGTTTGCTTTTGCAATTCAAACAAGCTTGTACGCGAAAGCTCTTATTTATTTTACCAATTTGCCAAAGCGCGCCCGCGTTACACCGCCACAACGACAGAAGTATAAATATAAAATGACTGAAGCGACGCGCACGTTTTCGCCGACATGAATAATTGCAGCACTTATTACTTCATTACCAGCCCGAGCGTGTGCGCGTGCTGCTGCTGCGTTCTCTCAGGTGCTAGCATTTATACATAAATACACAAGCTCGATTCTTGTTCAAACGTCTTTGGAGCTTCTTCGTTTTGCGGGAGCAAATCTTCAATCTGCTCTGCGCTCAAGCGAGTGTAAACCAGCGAACAGAAATAATGCCAGGTTGCACGTCGCTGTCGTTGGCGTCGCGACGCAACCACCATTTATATATAATATATTATATATACTCGTAGAAAACACGACTGCGACACACACCAACCCGAAAACTGCAATTATTATACCTAAGGACGTGACAATATTTCATTATTTCAAGCTGCGCTGCTGCTTGTTGTTGCAGATATATACTATATCGCGGTATATACACACAGAGAGACCGGGTTTTAATCAGGTTTTAATTAAAAAATTCGCTGCGTTGACACAGTCGGGTATATACAAACACAAACGACACGATAATGCAGAAAAACCGCTGGCTGTTTGTTTATGCGATGTGCAATCCAGGCACACAATGCTTTCATGATATTATAGTCTGGCTTTTGCTATGTGTGTTTGCCAACTACCCTACCGCCCACCTCCCTGGCGGCTAGCCAGTCAGTGAGAGAAAGTTGAAAGCACCTTTAATGGCAACATATATGCTGCACTATTTCCTCCATATACTTTTGCCGGGCCATGAAAACACTTTTTTAGGTGCATATTTTTTATATATATATTAATATCCGCCCTATTTGAGCCGGGTGTGTTTAGTCGTAATGACTGTGCTTTTAGAAAAGAGTATAAATCATTACGCGAGGTTTTTGTTTTCTTCTATTAAATTGTTTGATGTTGACTCTATGTATAAACACTGTGCGCAAAAACATGAAAAAAGCTTTGCATTGCACAAAAAAGCACAAACACAAGCTCGCTCGCCGCGCACCGAATGCAAAAGAATAAAAATTGCGACGACGAAGTTTTGTTTAAACGCTGCGAGCGAGCAAAAAAGCAAAAATCCCAAATTCTGGCCGCGCGTCGGAAATTAAAGTGTTTTAAATTTGTCTTAAGAAGGCGAAATTAAGACACAGTTTGATGGAGTTTAAATACGCATTCATTATTCAGCGAGGGATACGCGTTGCCTGTAAAATGGAAGGCACCCGCTAGGAGACAAATAAAAGCAAAAGAAACGATGATTGGGCGGAAAAGTGGGTGCTGGTATGATATGCGCGTGATTTTTAATTATATAGTAGGCGGTCGGGGGTGACTGCGTCGTGGACTTCTGTGGAGGTAGTGGGTGGTGTCGCTAATTTGTTTTGCCTGTGATTTCACACACACACAAAGACACGCGATGTTTGTGTGCGGTTTAGAGTGAGACAAACATGAGCCAAAACGATTTTAGAGTATATCTAATGCGCGCATTCCTCATTGTCAATGACCCGTGAACCAGCAATTATACGTCTGCTTTTAATTGCGAATATAATTACTTTGTTGGCAACAAAGGCAGCTCGCAACATTAGAATATATACATGCCGCTCGCGATTGCCGTCGGGGTGGTTGCGGTGGTTTCCCGCACTCACGCACTGCTTCCAAGTGGAAAGCTCTTAACCAGTCTATCGAGCGCGTTTGCGTGTTCAGATTTTAGAAAACCCATTAATTATTCGCGATATTTTCAATTGAAACTTTCGACGCACGCATATAGAATGTTTCCCCGGCATGTTCCTGCTAAAAAACACGGTCATAAATTTTGGCAAGGAACAAATATTAGACGGGGGAGGGGGGGTGCGCGAGTTGTGTGCTTAGTTTTATCGAGTAAAATGTATGCATGAAAGGTGCGTATATCTTTGTTATTTCGTTGCCGCAACGATTATTTGGATATATCGTATTTGAGTACACAAAGTCGAATAATAATTTGTTCGAGCTTTTGTCGAAGGTGGGGAGAGGCGGTTACGGGGGTTGCTGAGAACATAGCCGGCTGAGCACAGAGTGCAGACGACGTGTGCCGCATGCGATACACAAAGTATGTTATTTCGTGTATATATTATGCTCGAATATGGCCTCTTGGCGCGCACACACAAATTAAATGCGCCGCTACAAAATACTGAGATAATAATTTGATTGCGCGCGTGTGCGATACATTTGCAAGGGGTGCACACGCAGGTTGAATTATACACACGATGACACGGTGCGGCTCCGCTGGAAAGGGTTAAATTTGGCGAGAAATACAGAATTAATGAGCAAATTATTCGAATAACTCGGATTAAATGAGTTTTTGGAACGGTTTTAATGGCAGTAATATTTTAGTGGATTTTATGAGTGAATTAAACATATAATTTTGATTTTAATGTGGCTGGTGAATTTGTAACGTCGGTGCAATCGAGCCGGAGAAATATAATTTGATTATTTTATGGAAAAGAAGTTTAGAATCTAGTGATTGTGTATTTTGAAAATAAATGATTTTGAATGCCATGCGTGGTTAAGAATAGTGTTTTTATAAATGCATAAAAATTTTAAAAGGGTGTAAAGCCATGACTTTAAACTCAGTATAAAAATGTGTGTCGTGTTAATACAATATTATTCCACATCCGGCTCTAGGGACCATAAATGTTTGATTGATGTATCCGGGTCAAAAGACAATGTTGCGGTTATTGACTTTGATTTTATGATTAAAAGCTCGATTGCAATTTGCTTCATCATTTTCTTAATCAGTAATAGAAAATTCTTCTGGAGCGACCATTTTAATAACATCCAGCTCGATGGACCAAAATCGATAAACTGCGATCTATTCCGCATAAACTTATGGCACGAATTGATTTAAATTTAGATAATCTTTTTTTGTTAATCCACCTCTATTTAAATCAATAATCCGGTTTGAAGGACCAAAATCGGTAAATATTTTACATTGTTTTACAAACTGTCTAGCACTTGATCTTGAAAATATACCCACACACAAATTAATACGCTTTGTTCACTCGAGTTCAAGGCTATTCGATTCTATTATCTTTGCCACCACTCCCTGACAATATGCACACACACATATCACTCACACGCACGCACGCCCTGAAATAATAAGTGTTTTCTGCGGTAGCGTCTGGAAAACATAAGCAAATAGTATAGACAAAGGAATCAACTGCGCGGCATATGGTAAAACTTTTCGTATGAATATTATGATGAGCTTGTGAAACATTACTATTTATTATTTATTATTGTATTATCTAGATAAATATAGTACATATATAATGTAAAATTGTATTACATAATATAGTAAAGGTGGCGGCTCGCTTTTGTCAAGTCTAGCACAATCATCATTGTCACCCTTAGAAAATATTTATAAGACAAGTATTAAGTTCTTCAGGGGGCAGCCTGGGACATTAGCCCAGACCAATATTGTGCTTAACGTTACCCTACAAAGACAAAGCAATAAATTAACCAAAACGACAATTTGTTTAGATGATTTTCAAAAGTATATTACAATGTAGATTTTATTTTTTTTTGATTTTATATAGTTAAAACATAAACATAAACAAATATTTACGCTTCTAAAATTTGAAAATAACCTGTATTATAAATGTACCGTTATTTAGAGCATTCTTTTACACATAAAATGTACTTTGCCTTTTTTTTAGAAAATATTACAAATATTATTTTATTTTTTGAAATTTTGAAATTTGGGGGTAACAGCTTTCAATATTATATACTTTTTTAGATTATCGGTTTTAAAAATGAATTAAATAGTTTTATTTAATAAATATTTAGTTTTTTTTGATTTTAAAACGTTTTGTAATTTAGAATCGTTATTCTTCCAATTGTTCGTACATTTAAGGGCAGGTTACCGTCAAAAAGCATCAAAAATTCATAAACTTAAGCATTTTTTTTGGATATAAAATAAATATACTTTAAAATTGGATTATTTTTTTTTTGTGTTACGGTCTACGCCTGCGTTGCTAGTTCATCTGAAACAAACACGGCTTAAAAATTATTAAATAATTATACAGTTGGGGAGGAATATTTTTCATTTTCTCTAAAACTCGTGGATAATTTGAAAATAATTTGAGCTGCCACACTACTAAATATATAAATTAATATTTGTTATATCTATAATAAAAATAACCTCTTCTAATAATTGTTTTTCTGTCTTTTGCAGGTATGTTAACTTGTTCAAGCGTACTCACGATGCGCGTGATGTGATTTTCGTGAGTGTTCTACTATACTGCGTGTACCCTAGAGGTTTTTTCTTTTGGTTGAAATTAATTTAATTGTATATAATATCACTTTAACGATCAATTTATATAGTTTTCATAAATCATCGATGACATTTACAACTACCAATATTTGCATATACAATTTTATGATCACCGCGGCGCGGCGCACTTAATTACAAATACATATTTTACCGCGGTTCTCACGGCATCGTTAATAAACACTCGTTTTGCGCATATATAATAAATAGTAGTTAGCGTATAGTGTACCAATGACGGCCACACTAAACTGTGAACACACGTACACCAGTAATTAAGCTTCTATTGCGATCTACGCCCAAGATCGCGCACGCCGGACATTGCACTCTCACTACACGCGACAGCCACCACACAAATCATTCAATTTTATGTAACCTGCTGATCGTGCGTGGACTACATAAATCCCGCTTCTGACAATCATACAAATAATATGTTTTTTTATGTATACCATTCTATGCGACTGTCTGTGCGTAGGCTATAGCTGATATATAAATGTTTATTCAAATTGCGCAGCCACCAGGAAAACCTATTTAACCACGCTCTCGTGATCAATCGCCCAGATAAACGTTCTATAGTATACGGGTACTAACCGCGTGGCGGGAACGCGCGCTCGCGCTTAGCATCTAAATTATAAAATTAAAACTTTTCTAATCGGCAGAACCTATCTTGCTGGATGAAGCTGGGTGCTCGTGTATATACATACAAAAACAGATTAGGCTACCTGTGGCACACGCGCGCACGCGCATTAGAACGATAAATTATGTGCACTCTATAAACGGCAGCGCTATCGAGTGGTGGGATCAACCTTTCTCGCACATAGCGTTTTATATTTATTTATTTATATTACTTCCCATATACGCGGTCGCCTGCTCGATCGCTTGCGAACTTTTATGTCAGCGGACTGAGCGCTGAAACACGTTCTTTAGGAGCGCGTGAGCTCGATCGTAATTACATAACACAAAAGACGTGCATTGAGCAACACCTTTAAGAATCTTTTACACAGTATAATAATTTCCTTTATTCGCGCGCTCGCCGCATATGCGAGAGTATATTATTTACAAGAAAAAAACTGAATCAAATGACTAACTACAAATAAACAAAAAAGTGGCCATTCAATTCAATTAAATTCTCGTATAGAAAAACAAACACTCTGCGACGAGAGGACAAAGGACAAATAAGAGTCCCGAAGCAATTGAATAGACCCATAACTATTACAGACTGTCGCAAATGTGTTCGCCTTCTTATATTATATTATGCAAGATTTTCTGAATGCATAGGCTCCGTCAGCCGATCCACACACACACATTCTCACCTTTTATGATGATATATACGCAGTTTAAGATAATGCATTGTATTTGATTGTCATTTTAATTTGCAAAACCGGTTCTCGAGATCGACATGATGAATATCGGCCGACGCGCGACGCCCAGGCATATAATTTATGCGCATCTTGCGTACGCAAAGCGCGAACAATGCATTTTGTGGTTCGCGCGTTTTTGTTTGTTTTGTTTTGCGTTTTTTGTGTGTGTGTCTCCCTCTGCATTGTTTTGTTTTCGTTCTGCTATACACAGACTGTCTTTCGTGGCTTCTGTGCGTTATCTAAAAAGAAAAGAGCGTGATGTTCATGTTGGGTGCGCAAGACTTTGTTTTCGCACGCATATATGTGTGCAGGCTGTTGTTTGTGAGATGTGTTTTTTTTGTGATGTTTTTGGTGATTTGATGCCGACGTGTGAAAATTATGTGGTTTGAAGCCAGGGGGTTTTGTAGCTAGAGGTGAAATTTGATTTATTAGTGAAATTATGTTATTTGATATTAATTGTTCAAAAAAAAGGTTGTTTGGTCCTTCGAGCCGGATTTTATCTTGTTACTTTGTTTTAAGCTAGTGAAGAGAACTTCCGATCCATATCTCCAATTTTTTTTCCTCGTTTGTCCTCTGTGACGGATCTGTTATTTTTTAACGTATTGGTCCTTCGAACCGGATCTGAAGTAAATACTTTTTTTGTTAGATCTGATTCGTATATTGTCATGTTTTGCTGGGTATTTTTGTAGAACAGGGTCTAAATCTCTAATTGAAACTTGGACCTACAAGCAAATTTACTAGCTGCTTATGGTCCTTCCAGCATTGTTTTCATAATACATCACTGTGTTTTATAGTACTCCTCCTCTTTATAGTATCTTAAAAACAGATTTAGCCTTCAGTTTGTTCGTCTCTTGAGCCCGATTTTGTTTTTTGGTTGGTCCTTTGAGCCGGATTTTAAAAAAAATGTTAAACCTCGAGAATATAGACTACTTATTTGATACTTTAAATCGAATTTGAATAGTATACTTCCTGGTGTGCCTTTGAACTGATAAAATAAACTTCTCTTTTTGGTCCTTCGAGTCGGATATTAAAAAAAAACTTTTTTCTAGTCCTCCGAGCATATACAAACAAAATAAAAATATTCATTGATTTAACAACGATTTTTATCCTTTTAAGGGGGTATTTCATATGGCCTGTTGGTTTTTTCGAGCATAATTTAAATAACAAAAATAACATTATGTTCTTCAGAGTCAAATTATATTTCATCAAACTTACAATTGGTCAATAATTCTTTTGACTTGATTGTTAGTCCTTCGAATAGGATTTAAACCTTAGTTTTATTTCTTATAAAGGCATGTCGACTTGCTATTCACCTCTAAATCCGAATCAAGGATTTGACATATTGATAAGCTATAGATTGTCGTTCGAGCCGGAATTGAATCATCGATTTTGTTTGCTGCTTTTTGGTCTTTTTCACTGATCAAACTATTTCTCTCTTCCAGCGTATCCTGGCATATTTGATTCTATATATGTATAGATATAATTAAATCAAGATCCCTGTTGACTAGCAGAATTGATTATTCATTTTATCAGATATATATCTCCAAATTCTAATAAAAGGATCTCAAATGGTTTAAGTATTGTTGAATTTCTTTCATGGTTCAAAAGAAAAATCTAGATTTCAATCAAAAAGTTTATTATAGAATATTACTAAATAAAAATAAGTTATAATAATAAAAACCGGCTCGAAAGACCAAAAAACTCTAAGATTCAGTAAATTAGGCTTATCCACCCGCACCATAAACACAATAAAAACGCTCATTACACACTCTTGTTGATTTACTGTATCCCAATGCGCTCTTAATCCACGCTCTGTTTCCACCATGCGCGCTCGTGCTAACGACCAATTTAATCTAAATACGCCACACTATCTTGCTTGCAACCCTATACAAAATAGGACCAAATGCATACTTAGGTTATTGCAGGCTCAAAAAACTGAAACACAAACCTCTCTACATAATTGAAAAAAATATTTACATATCTTCGTTCATTATATGGATATGCAATATTGGCGAGCGAACATTATCCGGCAGTTAGGCGCGTCATAAAAACGACTTAATTAATTTAGACTATTGTTCGAAATACCCCCGAGATGCTGCAATAGTCTGAGGTACAGAGAAAGCGAGAGAGATTTTTTTTAATATAAACACCGCTCGCTCACAGCGTTCGGATTAAAGTGACATATTTATTCTCACAAAGCCCTTTTTATTGCGCCCAAATAAACCATTACACTGGCGTACGTATAAATACATATATACTTTTATATAAAATATAAAAAGGGTTAAGTGAATATATTGTCCATATACAAACACACAGCAGAGCATCGGATAAGAAGCAAAAAAACGCCGCGCGCAGAATAAATTAAGCTTCTGTGTGCCGCGCGGGATACATAAATCATATTTTTAATTGTTCGCGATTTGAGTCTGTGTCATCTGACTAAATATAAGTCGGAGCGAATGCATTGTGTATTATTAAGAGATTCATGTCGCATGCGCGGGAGCTCGAAATTGTTTGTGTCATACATTTAATGACTTCCGCGAGGAGCCTAAAAATCTGAAATGTATAATTCCGGGTGCAGACTTCTACATGAAACATCCGTACACACTTCCATTAAACTATATACGCGGCTCAACCTCGTATATCTAATTCAGCGAGCTCGTGTCTGCGCTAATTCGAAACTGCGATGCGATCGCGCTTATAAATTGTCTCCAGCGTGCCATGTTATAAATATTCCGCACCCAGCAGCAGCTCCAGCGTAGCACCACCATCAGAACCACCACCACCACCAGCTGCAGCATCTTGGCAAGACCGACGCGACGCTCGGCGCGCGTACACTTTGAAGAAATCGTATAATCCGAAATGCGACTACACACGCACACGCATATACAAACACAGAGATTTAACTCCCTTAACGACATTACGTTTTTCCCCGAAAAATGTATAAATTAAGGAAGAAGAACACAAACCAGACACTTGAGTTTTCCATGTGCAAATTTATACATTGTGTGTGTGTATCGGGGTAGCGGCGTACGGGTGTGGGTGTGTGGGATATATCTACTACACATTTATTTGTAGTATACTCGTATATCTTCTGCTCTAAAATATATACGCTTTTTATATCATAGTATATGCACTATATAATATACTCACATTTAGTCGTTCGATGTATATACTATATAGGTAGTGTATAGACCTGTTGTCCTTCTGTGTGAATGAGTGTCTCTGGTGCCTTCGTTTACAGATTTTCTTAAATAATTAAAAAGATTAGGGAAATAAGGACGCATATCGCATTGGATGCTTTATAAAAGACGAGACTGGAAATTTTGGAACGACGTTATTCCAACGATGAGTGTTATTTATTAATTTGTCAGTATTTTGAATATATGTTTCATTTAAATTTGATTGTACGTGGAAAATTTAGATTTTCTTTAAAAAGAATTTGTTGAAAAACAAATATCATTTTATTGGCAGATAATTTTTAAAAGGAATTACTTGCTTTTTTATTTTTTTCGTTTATTAGAAATTTACTTGTTTTAATTTATTTTTTGAATGATAAATATAAACAATGTGTAAGTTAAAAATCACTTATATGTATTAAAAATCAATGATCAAAAATATGCGTAAAGCGATATAATTTTGTCAACAGAAAAATTTAAATTACCGTTTTTAATAAAACTTCTTTTCTAGTAGATACCGAGGGGCAAAACACTTATTATTAATAATATTTAAAATATTTTGTATATTTC